>JARUHE010080172.1:0-15263 GCA_031471125.1 Archaeomysis grebnitzkii
GTATATGTGTTTATACATTAGTTTTCATGGAATTATAAAAGAAAATCTCTCTAATTTGGAATAAAAAAGTAATTTATTTCTCATAATCCGGGATAATATTAAATAA
The DNA here is from genome assembly GCA_031471125.1 of Archaeomysis grebnitzkii. Lineage (NCBI taxonomy): Eukaryota > Metazoa > Arthropoda > Malacostraca > Mysida > Mysidae > Archaeomysis > Archaeomysis grebnitzkii. The sequence goes on from JARUHE010080172.1 coordinate 107, forward strand.
TCTTTAAATGTATTAAACAAACAAAAATTATGTCATTTCACTCTTTTAGTATTATCATTTTTCATAAATAAATTACATAACGTTTATTTTTGCAAATGTTTTATCATTATGATTACGATTATGATTATTACTATGGTTATGATTGTGATTATTATTATGATTTCTTATAAAAAAATTACATAACGTTTTTTTAAATGTTTTATAATTATGATTATGATTATGATGATGATTTTGATTATTATTATGATTATTATTATTATGACTTTTCATAAATAAATCACATAACCTTTATTTTTTTTAATGTTATATGATTATGATTATTATTATTATGATTTTTCATAAAAAAATTACACATCATTTATTTTTTAAAATGTTTTTTGATTATGATTATGATTATTATTATTATTATTCTTATGATTATGATTATGATTACTATTATTATGATTTTTCATAAATAAATTACAACACGGCCAAATGCATGAACAACTTGAAGAGGAGAACGGATTTGTATCTATGAAGATTGACTTCGCTTCTTAAGAGAGGACTTTCTTTTGTAAATCAATTTGACACAACACAGCCAAATGCATGAACAACTTGGATAAATAAAATATACAAAGTATTATGATTTTTCATAAATAAATTACAGAAAACGTTTATATTTAAATGTTTTATGATTATGATTATGATTATTATTATTTTTTTAAATGAATTACACAACGTTTATTATTTTAAATGTTTCATGATTATGATTATGACTATGATTATTATGATTTTTCATAAATAAATTAGACAACGTTTATTTTTTTAATGTTATATGGTTATGATGATGATGATGATGATGATGATGGTGATGTGATGGTGATGGTGATGGTGATGGTGATGGTGATGGTGATGGTGATGGTGATGGTGATGGTGATGGTGATGATTATGATTACGATTATGATTATGATTATGAATATTTTATAACAGAGTTGTTATGGTTCAATAAATTAATATTTTAAGTTACTGTATATTTCCATACAAGGTTGTTAAAATATAAAAATATTATTGTATTTTATTTTATGTGGAATAATATTCAATGGATAAATTTCATCGATTGAGATTTCCATAATTGCGGATAAGGCTTATCAGTCTCGATAAATTAGGAAATGTTTGCAACAAAAATTTCAGTTCTTTCATGATGTCATTTTTCCTCAATCACAAGTGATCAACTTAATAACAAAACCTGAACGTTAATGTATTATTATGTATAGACTCATAATAACAATAACAACACTATTAACAGTGGTCTTAGATTTGTATCTAGATTTATATTGACACCAGTATTATCATTCCTACTAGTACGGTACTATTTGTATTACTACTTCACTACTACTAATAAAACGGCAGTAGTAGCAACAAAATAAATTATAATCTCAGCAACAACACCAACACCAACATCAACATCAAGATCAAGATCAAGATAAACACCAAAAGCAAAATAACACCAACAACAATACCGAATATTAGCACCACAACCACTAATATCATTGCAATCAACATCACCACCACGACTAATAACAAACAAACTGACAACACTACCAACACCACCACCACCACTCCAGCAACATCAAATACTTCCTACAACAACACCGAACACAACACCACCACCACGACCACCACCACCACCACCACCACCACCACTGCTAATGTTCCACAAAAACCGGCCGTAGTTTGTCAAGATTAGTGCCAGGAATTTCTTCTCCCTTTCTGCCTCGTCAGCATTCCCACCTCCGTTCCTAATCCACGAAATTCCCATTCCGGGAATCGGATTATTCGTCGGCGTTGTTTGCGGACAACGCCGTTCACTTAGCGCTGTTTTGAGGTCAGAAAAGCGATATTAATGACGAGGTTTTGGTGATGGAATATCGATTTTTTAATCAGCTAATCTTGGACAGATGTTTTTTTTATTTCGAAAATATTTTTCGACCTTTTATAATTTAATTGGTTTGATAAATGTTTTTTTGGGTTTTCATATCTTAATTGGGTTTTAATAGCGTAACTGTTTTTTTTAAACATTTTTTGGGTTTTCTACCTTGTTTGTTATGATAAACTTATTTGTTTACAAATGTCCTTCTTAAGTTTCGCATGAACTAAGTTAGTTTATATTTTAAACATGTTATTCCACACAAAATATACTTCAAAACATTTTAAAATACATTTATGTATTTTTATTATATTTATAATTGTTTAATTAGTTAAAAAATAGTTTTATTTAACAATTTTTCTTTCACTATCCTTGTTTTTCACTGTTAATAACATCGTTCGTTTTTGTCAGCGTTATCATTTTATCATCTGTTATAACATTTTATTTTTTTATTTTCTACCATTTTCAACAGTTGATTATTTTTATCAAACATTGCCTATCACAGTTTAGCAGCGTTTATTATTATCTATCATAGACTATCATCATTTATTATCATCATTATTATCTGTTATAGATTATCATCATTTATTAAAACCCATTATTAGCTATCATGGTTTATCATCATTTATTATTGCCTATCATTAAAAAATGAATAAATTACGACAGCAAACTATTTATAAATCACAAATGCAAGATCTGCAACACTGGTTATATTAGAATAATAAATCAATTCAATGTTGTTAAATTCGTTTATTTTGTGCATTGATCTAGACTCAGTCATTTCGAACCAATTATAATTAAACGAATAAAATTCAAATGACAAAATAATTAAAATTAATCAGTCGACGTTTATTTCAATGATTATAATTAGGATGATGCGTACATTAGTCTAATGAAGTAATCATTATTTCACTAAAACAATAAAGTTTAATATTAATTGTAAAGTGTAGACATAATTTACCTAATTAACGTCTATTGCACATGTATAAAATGACATAAAACCAGAAAATGCAATGAATATTATCTAAGCATAAAAAATTTACAAACTTAACTGATTTTATTTAACATAAAATAAAACAAAAACAAGAAAGTAATCACGATGAATTGCATAAATTTTAAGGAAGTGAATAAGTATTTTTAACCATTTAATTACTTTTTTAAACTAGTAATTAATATTAAATAATATTTATTTAATTATTGGCAAAACCTTAAAAACTATTGATTGGTTTGTTTCAATGTAACTTAGATTTTATACACTTAATTTTCCTCATAGCCCTATGATCTTTTAGAATATCCAAATATTTAAAATATGGTCTTTTAGAATATCCAAATATTTAAAATATGGTCTTTTAGAATATCCAAATATTTAAAATATGATCTTTTAGAATATCCAAATATTTAAAATATGATATTCTAGAACATCCAAATATTTCAATTAGGGTGTTTTAGAATATCCAAATATTTAAAATATGATCTTTCAGAATATCCAAATATTTAAAATATGATCTTTTAGAATATCCAAATATTTGAAAAATGGTCTTTTAGAATATCCAAATAATTAAAATATGATCTTTTAGAATATCCAAATTTTAAAAAACTTATTTCGTTTCTTTTTCATTTAAAGCTTAGCCAAACAAGAAAACATGTTTGGTTCACACACACGTAAATATAAGTTAATATAATATAATAATAATATAATATATTAATATAAGTTAATATAAGTTAATATAATATAATAATAATATAATATAATAATATAAGTTAAAAGTGGAAATTATAAACGCATAACTTTGAAAAAACTCAAAGTATCAAAACATTGCTTTGCATTAACCAGAATATCGTTTCATCTTTTTTCGGAAATCTTATATTTAAAAAAAGGCATTAAATAATAAAAATTTGTAGTTATATTAATTGTGTTCTATTTTAATTTTTCTCAAAAAATATAAGAACTATTAGTTTGTTTTTATTATATAACATGAATCTTTTTGAGGATGGTTCATACACACATTTGTAAGGACATCCATTTAAAAATTAAAAAGGACCTCACCTAATCTGCACTAACTTAACCTGATTCTCCTTCGAGTTGAAGGTTGAAAGGTTATTTGAAATAATCTGCACCCGTATTGTTAAGCCCAACCAGTCAATATATTTGAAAGTTGTACAACAATGATTATAGAACTCACAATCAAAACTTAATTTAAAAATATTAAAAGTTGTTGGATTATGATCAACATAGAAGATATTTCATTTATTTTTTATTTATTAGCAAAATAAATACATATTTATAAAATGTTTACAAATAATTTTAAATTTTCACAATAAGATATGTTTTGTTTTTATTTATTAGTAAATGATATACCTGTTTATAAGCTAATTACAAACATATGTTTTGTATTTATTTATTAGGAAAATAAATAAATATTTATAAAATATTTATAAGGAACTTCAAATTTTCACAATAAAATATGTTTTGCTTTTATTTATTAGCAAATGATATACCTATTTATAAATTAATTACAAACATATGGTTTGTATTTATTTATTAGGAAAATAAATAAATATTTATAAAATATTTATAAATAATTTTAAACTCTCGCAACAAAATGTGTTTTGTTTTTATTTATTAGCAAATAAGATACCTATTTATAAATTAATTACAAACATATGGTTTTTATTTATGTATTAAGAAAATAAACAAATATTTATAAATATTTAAAATTTTCACAACAAAATGTGTTTTTTTGTTTTTATTTATTAGCAAATGAAATAAAATTTATTTCAGTAAAACCTCCCAAAAAGTCGACAAAAAAGTTGATAGGCTTGAAACCTGTCAGTTAACCACATCGCTCTCCAAAGGTATAGTTTGCTAACCATGCAATGAAAATAAAGTTAGTGGTTACCCTCATATTTTATTCATATTTAATTTCCTTTAAGTTTGTTGCAAAATAAACAATGAATTAATAATTTAAAATCCTTTCTTTTTGTCAATTGGTTTAACGGATTAGGTTCTAAACGTAAAAAAAGGCGGATTACTTATCTCATTTGTCTCGTTTTCAATTCGATCTTCCCACATGTCAATACGAAGAGTTATTTTGACTCAAACATCATAAAAATGATCAGTTTTGGTCATTCGTTAGGTCAAAATTGACCGATGATTCACGCCCTGTCGAGCAAGGTCGTGTAAGGCCTCGTATAAAAAAGGGTCAACCGACAATTCGATCATAACACTATGATTAATTCTGAAAATTATTTTTATATTAACTGTTGGTGCTTCGGAACAAACGGGGTGGAACGTTTTTGTGAAAATGTCGAAAATATTAGTAAAAATATTTTATCGTTATCATTTGATGTTAGTTCTCCGTAGTTTTATTAAGTTCACTTTCTAATAATTAGTATAATATTTTCCTTAAATTCTTTTAAATTTTTTATTAAATTAATTTGAACATATCTTATCTGTTTTGTTTTTCATTTTATTTTTATAATTAATATAAAATATATGTTAGTTTTTTGTCGTTATTATTGATATAATTTGTTGTTATTGATTATATTACCACCTGTTAATGGTTGTTGTTGGCCGTTGTTCATGTTTTTAAACGATTTCTCTAATATAAACTGATAAGAAATACAAATACTGTTCACCGTGAATGTTTATTTTATTTTATACTTCTTCGGGATTAAAAACATTTATATAAATTTTATGTTTAAAAGTCCCTTATGTCATTTAAGGAAAGCTCTTACCAAGTGAATGATACATAAATTATCCATAAAAGTTGATTTATTTTTTATTTTTTGCTATCATTTCAAGAACGCTCTCACTAAATAAATTACATTTTAATCATAGAGTAATACATGGAAAAAACGTTAAGATTTTACAAACTTGGAATACTTATTACTTAAATTTTGTTCTATCATTTCAAGGAAACTCTTATCAACTAAACTGTATATATATATCATCTAAAAACTTTTCTCAATTATAAATATTAAGTGTAAAATAAAAAAAAACGTTTATATTTGACAACTATGGATTTTTTCTTATACTAACTTTCTTTTATAAAAATAAACTATAAGCATTTATGATTTAACTTTTGATCATTTCAAGAACACACTCACCAACTAAACTATATTTAAATCATAGTGAACTCTTATTTTGTCAGTTATACATACTAAGTATGGGATGAAAAAAGTAATGGCCGCGATGTGTGAAATGTACAAACGTATAGGCCTAAGTTATATAAACAAGTTAATCTATAATTCAATATAAAATAAATCATAAGCTTCAAGCTAAGATTGCAACTCACTATACCACTAGTTTTTGCTTGTTGCCTATGCTAGAGCAAAAATTAAGGTTTTTGAAAGTTTTGAATTTCAAAGTTTGCACTTTTTGAACCGATTTTGACAGATTCTGTATGATCATTTTAAATGCCATGAACTTATAAATTAAATTGTTTCTTATAACTCAAAAAGTATTTCTAATGTGAACATTTTTTTTCATACATATACACTATATGGACCTAACCGATTTTAGTATGATTTTGGGCAGTTAAAATGTGCACTTTAAAAACTGTACGACAAGTATACGTTTCGTACGTTTTTTTTCTTGTTTACAAAAAATCATATATACTTTACAATTAATGGATACTTCCTAATGGATCAGGAAATATAAAAAATCAGCGTCATCTGTGCTTTTAAAATATGCATAAATTATATTTAGAACAGTAAATTTTGGGGCGTATACTGCTGTATGTTTTTTGGCCCAAAAATAGAAGGAGAAAGTACAATTTGTACTTATTGTAATTGTAGTACCATTACAGCTATAGCACCATAACAATAACTAGCCTTCATACTTTGTTAGCTATTACAACATATCTAAGTTATATAAATTAGGATATTTGAAAAAAAATTAAGTCCATAGCTACAATAACTTTATTTAATTAGAATGCTATAAATATAGTTATATCGCCGCCGATGTATATGGCAATTTTAAAATGTCTACAAAATTACTGATTAAGTTATAAAAATTTCTAAAAGTTATTTATAATTTATTGTAATTATAACTAAGTATAAAAAGTTATATAATCCAAAATAAAATACCAACCAAAAAACTTTAAATAAAAAAATCAAATAATCGAAAAAATAAAAGGAAAAATTACCAAAATTCGTTTTTGACTGCAGCTGCTTTATGGCCAAGTGACTAATGCGTTTGCCTGTGAACCAGAGGTCTAGGGTTCGAATCCCGAACAAGGTGAATGAAAAATTGAGTTATAATTTATGTTAATAATTATCAAATTAAGTTAATAAATAGATAGGGTAATTAATAATGAAATAGATATAATAATAATAACCTAAATAAACTTCAAATTTTAACTTTTTTGTACGTTTTAGACCCGAAAATCTGTTCGATAAAGTATACTTCAAGGGAACCGATTATGTCCGAAAATTAGGCCGAAAAAAGTGTACTTTTGGGCCATTTTTGGAACGAAAAAAGTTCGTGTTTCGTGAACTTTTTGGCCCAAAATGTTTGCAGGGAAGAACAGTAGATTTTTATTAAATATTATTTATAACCAAATATATGTATATGACAACGGCTAAAACCTAATTTAGACACGATAATCGGCAAAAGCTTAGTTTGGGTACACATAAAAAAGTACTGAACATGAAATATTAATATTTCACTTATTTTGTGTAATAGTACTTTACCTCGCCCAACATTACATAACCTAACCTAACATAAATCTAAAATATAGGTTGCCATTGAAGAAATAAAAACCTCATTAAATTAATAGTACTTTTTTGATAAAGTTGCTAGATTTTATCATTTGTAATTTATGTTAACCGATTTACGCACTGGAAATTTGCAGTTTTGGATGCAAGTTTACGCATGTGCATCTGCATCCGACCGTAACCAGTAATCATATTGAGGAGTTTAGTAATAAATTGGAAAGTGCTTGGCATGAATTGGTAGATCATCATGTTCTCCTAAAAAGTGAGAAACATAAGATTATAGTTCCAAAATTTATAAATAAGGTAGCAAGAAAGAAAAGAAATTTGTTTAAAAAGTATGAAAGAAGAGGTGGAGAAAATGATTGGTAAGCTTACAGAGTGCATATAAATTTAACAACTGGGAAAGGGATGCAAAAATAATTCCAAAACACTGCACAACTTTATTAGAAGCAAATTGAAAGTGAAAGTAACATATCAACCTTGGAAAATGAAACTGATGACCTGGTGTAAGATAATATGGATGAAGCAGAAATACTCAATGAGCAGTTCAAAAATGTATTTCTAAGGAAGGACAAACTGATTAATTTGATAGAAAACACGGCTATAGGGCCAGACGACACATTCAAAGGTGTTGAAGGGATGTGAGGCCCAACTGTTTTCACTATCTATAAAAATGGGGTGCATGGGGACATCATACAACTGCCCAATACTTTAAAAAGGCTGTAGAAATAGAGCGGGGAATTATAGACTCCGTATGTAAGGTAATAGAATCACTTTTTAGGTAAAGAGGAATACATTTTGGAGATTGAACATGGATTTAGGGCGAAGAGATCGTTCTTGACAAATTTGTTGGGGACATTGGTTACGGTCGGATGCAGATGCAGATGCCAAAATTTGCATCCAAAACTGTAAATTTATAGGTTTTGCATCTCGTTATACAAGCGTGAATTTACTGTGTATTACGAACCTTTTCAGTTCAGCTGCATGCCAAAAAGTATTTTTCTATTTTAAAGTGTACGTTTGTTTATGATTGTATTTAAATTATTAACCTTGCAAACAACGCATGGGTCAGTAGATAATCAATTTACTGATAAAGTCCGTAACACAGTAAATTCACGCTTGTATAACGGGATGCAGTCTAGAAATTTAGTTTTGGATGCAAATTTTCGCATCTGCATCCGACCGTAACCAAAGATAAATTACTATGGTGACACTAAGTTTATGACTTTGCAGGCATTAATGTGAAGGAAATTTTAAACTACTGCGCTCAGCCATCCAGAGTTGGCTCTTTAAACCACATGAACAATGTATCCTTATCCAGCTGTCCCCATCTCCATAAATATATTGTTGAAGTACACTTGGATAGATTTTATTTTGCTTTAGCAGTTTATATTCTAAAGATATTTTTAGTTGTCCAAATCCCTTGTGGTATCAAAAACAAAAACTATTTTTCAAGTTTAAATATATTCTGTCTGTTTCCTGTTGGCGATTTTGGTTTAGGTATCTGGGAGATCGCCAAGCATGACGTTAAATCCATGAGCACCGAGTTGCTTGTCCTAATGTTATCTTCAAGCTGTTTTGTACAACAGTTAAATTAAGTTTTGTATGTGTAATATGAATACAATTGTTCCGTAAGTTTTAGCAACCTTTGTTAATGAAAAATAGACCTGTATGAATAAAAACTATTTTCTCTACAGTATGTGAAAGCAAAAAGTACAAATTAATGGTTAAAATCACAAAAAATAGATTATACCCAAGTAAATAGGAAATTACCGGTTTGGATTTCACTTTGGTTTTTTATAATTATGACTATTGTCAAGAAATTGTCTATAATTCATTACAAATTAAATAAGCTTTATTTCAGTTAATTAGGGATATAAGATGAAGTAGCAAATTTTGATGGAATTTTAGAAGAGTAGGATGTAAAACTACAATTGGAGTTGATAAAATATTCTAGGGGTCTCATCAATCACAAGTAACATTTTTTATATGATGAGCTTTGTTCAAGCATCAGTTATTCAAATCAGATTTTACGTTTTTTAAATTTTGCAACTTACTTTATAGTGAATGACAATTATGAAACTAATCAGGTCAATGACAATTGATAGAAACTAAAATATTTCAATAATTTGGTTGAACTTTCAAAAATCAAATACGACTACTGCTGCAGTAAAACCCACAGGTTAAGCAAAGTCCAAAACATAATTTCTGTCTAGTATGTTGAATGTTTTGTATTTATTTATAACTATAAAACTCAATAATTTTTTGCATGTGCCTATATTTTTCTGCAATAAATGCAATTAAACTGCAGAAGAAAGTTATATCAATTGCAGAAATTTTTGGGATTATTGCAGTACCGATACAAACTTGAGATACATTTTAGGTAAAAAAAAACCAATCGATTGTTTTTCCACGTATAAGATTTATTTAGCGTTATCTTTCATCATTAGAATGATCCAAAATATAAAAAATGGACCTTTCACCTCAACAAATAAAAAGGATAATGTTCAAAAGGGATATCTTCTGTATTACTCAATTGTCTGATACAAATTAAAATGATAATATAAGCATTTAGTAAAAAATAAGTTTTTGTATCTTACCCCATTTTAACAATTCAATTTCTGTGCTGTCATCTCTTTATTTGAAAAGTAAACAAATTGAAATTTATGAGAAAATTTTCTCATTTACTTACAATCATCTTTTATGGACGTGATTATTTAACCATATGAAGACTATGCACAAAAGGAGTAAATCATTGATTTTATTACTTCAATCTTTTACATGAACTCTGTACAAAAATTCAAATAAGGAAATAATTTTCATTTTCTTGATGCACAAAACAAGATTGCAAGTTTTCTTAATGCACCAGACAAAAAGTTGCAAATTTTCTTGATGCCCCAAACAAAATATTGCACATTTTCTTGATGCACCAGACAAGATTGCAAATTTTCTGGATGCACCAGACAGAAGATAGTAAATTTTCTTGATGCACCAGACAAAAGTTTGCATAGCAAGATAAAAATTGTAAATTGAAGCAGTAAAAGGTGGTAGAAAGGATTAACAAAAAGTTCCAGGAAGAGAAAATTGATGAGAAGTCCTGAGTAATGGAAAATGATTTGAATGCAGAAAAGCAGCCACATACTGTAGTCAGGTTGACAGGGCATTATTTGACAGTGCCGTCCATTTGGTTGCAATCCGACCAAAGCCAACAGCAAAAATTAACACTCTGGCGATAACATTAACAAAAATTAATTACAAAAATATTTCCTTTTTCAGCTAAGGTCCATCATCGCTTCATGAGACGGACAACTGTCCCGCTGGATCGAGTCGTAGAGGGCTTGCAGGTCGGGTGTGGATTTAATGTGGGCAACGAAGTCGGACAGTTGTGGGTTCTTGTCCGCATCGGGGATGGTCAACAGTGCAGCGATGGCCCGCATGGCGGAACGTTTCAATTCGTCTTGCTTTTCGAATTCTTGTTTCACAGAATTTGTCTTCACTTTTGATGTAACTGTCGTTTTCAAGGGCTCTACCAAACGCTCCAATCTGAGAACAATTAATTTTTCATATAAGGAAACCTTCAGTTATCGATGAGGACAGAATAATTAATTGAGGAAAAGCTACAATTGTAACATGAATTGATTAAACAAGCACGAGTAAATGCAACTCATCAAAAGCTATTTGTATGTTGAAAAAAGTTTATAAAATTGTGTAACTTTGTAATAGAATTCTATATAGTATTAAATTAACAATTTTCTTTCATTTGTTTCCAATAAATTATCACTAAACCTTCAACTTTTTTGTTAATTATGAACTTGATAAATTGGCTAACTTTAAAAATTCCTAAAATGTCTTATCTAAAAAAATATAATTTTTTGGCAAAAAAAGTCCTTAGATACCTTCAGTTTTTTTATTTGTTTTGGCAGTTGTGTGACTGGACGAGATATATTTTCACAACATTTCCAATACGAATGTGAAATGACTAGACTTGTGGTACTACTAAACAAAGAAATACCCCACATTTTTAAAAGCGACTAGATTTCTAAAAGTGCAATGTTGAAACTACATTTACATAAGTGTTTTTGGCCACCAAAAACCATTTGAGGAGCAAAGTCAGGTTAGGTTTTGTTTGGTAGGTCAGGATAATGTTAAAATTTGCTTAAACACTGGTTTATGGAGTAGTAAAAGTATAACCTATTAGTGAAATATTGAAGTTGATGAAATCAAGAAAAACGGATTGCCTTTAATTTTTTACCCTACGGAGTTGTTACCTCTGATTTGAACGATCTATCAGTAGCTGTCTGGGGTTCATAAGGGGTGGATGTTCATCTCCATTTCATTTTCATTTATTAGCACGCTCTATCGCGCCTGAGAATGCATTTTCTCGCTTATATCAACTGTGAATGAAATAACGCTTCAATCCCAAGCGGTGACGTAAATGCCTTTGTTTTAAATAAGCTTTTTTTAAAGATTCAAATAAAATCTGCTAACTAAGAATTTGAACTTTCTTATAGAATGTATGTTTTAATAAGTAAATGCTGTTTTCGCAAAAAAAAATATTTTCTAACACCAGTGTAGAATGTTATGTTCATTTGTTTCATTTAAACAAACTTATCTGTAATAATAATTTTTTTTTCATTTTTTTGAAAAATGCCAAAAATTTGATAATATCCAGTGTAAGGAATGCACTTCACTGTGGGTGTGTATTCAGTCACTCTTAAGCTAAGTAACATAAAACAGATGGATACCAACAACCGCGGTCACAAATGTCTCGTATGTACGAAAGAAGTTTATTTTTCACACATAAATGATTACTGTAGGTCAAAAATCTCCACACAAATTTTCATTAAAACCCTTACATCTCAGTAATTAAGTTAAAAAAAATCACTTGAGAATTTTCAATATACAACTCATAACTGGTCATTTCAGATATAAATGATAACTGTATGTTAACATACAAAAACTTGAATATTTTGGATACAACTACTACACCAACAATGGGTTAGTAACACCTTAGTAGAGCTTCGCCACTGGCATGCTCAACAAAAAACAAGTTTGGAAAAATAATTTACCACATCAAATAGTATTTACCCTGAAAATATATTTACCACATCAAACAGTATTTACCTTGAAAAATGCAACTAACATATGGCACTGCCTCAAAGCAAGGCTTTATATGATCTCTGCCAAGCTCGAAATGAACCTAAGCTTTGATTTACAGACGGGTGTTCCATCCACTTGGCCAAAGTGAAAAGTAAGTTTTGTTTTTAGTTTTATAAAATTCAAAAAAATATTCTCACCGCTGTAGAACTGCTTGGGGGCACAGATGGGCTAATCTTGTTAACATCAGATATGTCAGCATCTTGATGTCGTAATGGTCTCTCAAGCCTCCTTCAACATGTTCCAAGAAGACGTAAATGTCGATTCTGTCAAGGCACGTCTCGAGCAGGGTGTACATACACTCAAATGCTGCTTTACGGATATCCAGCCCATCATCGACGGGGTGCTTGAATGGGCCCATCTCCACTTCATGAATTAGCTCTTTCTGAAAATTAATTTTTCGCATTATTGAAAATCATTCTCGTAAATAGGGTAGCCAAACCGTGCTTCAATACTTAAGGGGGGAGGGGGAGGTCAAATACAAACAGAGATCTGTAGCATAAAGAACTGTGCCTAAAAATATGATTCTTCTCACTATCTGACAGGGCAATGCTTTAGAGCTATGTTTGCCATATTCTCCATAGGGATTACTATTAGAATGGAAAATGTGGAAGCCCAAAGTATTAGCCTGCTATCTGATTCAACTTACAATTTATAAACAAATAAATAAAATGAACAAATAAATAAAACAAACAAACAAACAAGAGCTCACCCGGATCTTGGTTTCATTGTACAGTTGAGGCAGTGTGGTGGGCAACAGGTCTCGCACGAGGGACGGCTTGTTGTGTGCGGCCGAGTTGAAGGCAACGAGGGCAACTCTACGGACATTCAGGTCAGGGTCCTGCAGCATGGCGAGGAAGTCGCCTATGCTGTGCCGCAGTAGGCTATCCATGGCCGATGGCTGTAATTATTATATAATACAAGAAGTCTTCGATAATTGAGTTTATTTTTATATAATACGATAATTGTAATAGTAAGAGTAGAGTATGGATTTTTTTTATACAATACATGAACTCTATAAAAAATCAAAATTACCTAATTAATTCAACTAGTTATGCCTAAACCGCTATACGGCTTAAATGTCGAGTGATTATTTATTTTTATAATATACAATTGTAATTTTTTTTAAACTTAAAATATAATCAGCAATAACAAAACAATTGAATTTTTTAAATTTTATTACATTGTATTTATACATTCATACTTATTCTGAAATTCTGAAAATTTGAAGCAAAAAAAATATTTTCAAGTTATTTTTACTCATTTTAAACTTAACAAAAAAAATTAAATTATATAAAAATAATTCCATTGCATTATATTGCAAGCATATTGATTGTTCAGTTCTGGAAATTTGATGCAAAAATACCTTAAAACAAACAAGTTATCAAGAAAAAAAAACTTGAACCTTTTGTTGAATGTCCGGACGATGACGACGACAGAAAAGTAACACCTTAACTTCTTTTCACTTGCTCAACAAAAACTGAACTCACCTGGCCGAGAATTGTCATAAAACAGAGACCATTTTTGTTACGTCAAACAAACAACTCGCCTATTGGAATGTCATAAAACTGCGATAAAATTAGTGTTCGTCAAACAACCAGAACTCACCTGGTCGGAAATTGTGAACTTGATGGCAGTGACGACGGTGGTCCTCATCATTGGCGACTCCCTCTTGAGCGATTCCTGAAGCTTGGGCAAAAGTTGCTGTGGATTCATGAGGGTCAGCTTCCCCAGGCACTCGGCAACAACATTGCGGGTGCCTTCCTCCTGGCACTCGGTGTGCCTGAACAGCTGCTCCCAGATGTGGTCGACGAAGCCTTGCAGGAGTTTGATTCCTTCCGGACTCTGGCTTTGGAGGCTGATGATCTGCAGCGATGGTTTCGGATTAGTCAATGTGAGAAAAGTAAAATTTATTACTTCTTGCTTGTGGTCGATCATCGCAGCTGTGTCTATCTAGTACTGTGCAATACTAGACACAGCTGCAATCGTCGATCACAACCGTTGTGTGTGGTGAGAAAATTGAGATTCATTATAGATAATAATTTTGCCTTTAATTACCTTACATAACTATATTAATTATTTCAATCTTATTGATCACAAAATGTATAGCTACATTAATTAAACTACAAAGTATGACAGTACAGTGCCATCAAATATTTTAAGTAGGCCTACCAACCATAAACAGATCAACAAGAACACAAATGAGGTTAACTATGTTATTTGAATGTGCGTTACCGCACTTCTGCTTGTCACAATTTCCACAAACAAATCCAGTCACGAAAGTTATTTTCTCTAAAAACCTGTAGTTAGGGAAATTTTGTTGAACTTGTTACAAAAGTTCAAGGTTTGAAATGATTCATGAACAACGACGCT
>JARUHE010080283.1:0-15260 GCA_031471125.1 Archaeomysis grebnitzkii
GTTAGTTCTTCTTCTTCTTGCAGACCGAACATATTAAGTGAATTCGATGATAATTCAGTAAAAGGGTTTCTAATCCAATCATACAGTTCTACTGACAAAGAAGGAAAGTAGTTGTCAAGCCTATTTGACAATATTTGTCCGTCTTTTTCCCCTGGTTTCTCTTTTTTATTAGTTATGAAATCTCTCGCAGAGCCCTTGACGATGCACCGCAGAGCACAAAGGCTCCGAGGAGCCCCGGTTGGGAACCACTGCCTTAGAACATATTTTTCATATAAATTTATTTTTGTTGTTTTACTCAGTTATAGTTTGACAGTAAAGCTAAAAAAAGAAATGACAGGATACCACGACAAGAACTGTGGAGGTGTTTAAGAGTAAAGATGGTGCCTGGGAAGTATTTACAGCTAATAATGGAGATATACAGAGATGTAAGGCCCAGAGTAAGAAGTGGTGTTGGCGTTACAGAGAGTTTTGAGGTAAAGGTAGGGTTACACCATTGCTCGGCACTAAGCCCGAGAAGAGTGGAGTGTAGCACTGTAGAGCAGAGGTATGAGGATAAGTCATACGAAGACTGAGTATATGAGACCACGATCAGCACATGGTAGTCAGACTAGATGGAGTGGTGATCAAGTGTGTGGATAGCTTTAAGTACCTGGGATGAACAATAGCAGCAAATGGCAGTGAGGAAGTGGAGGTTGCAAGAAGGATCTAGGCAGGTTGGAGGAACTGGAAGGATGTGTCAGGAGTGCTGTGTGATAGGAGAATGCCGGGAAACTTAAAGGAAAAGTCTTTAAGACAGTACTGGAAAGAGAATGGATGTGGCTGAGATGAAGATCATGAGGTGGATTTCTGGAGTGATGAGAAGAGATAGAATGCGTAACACATGGATAAGAGGAACTGTTAAAGTGACAGAGGTGTCAAAGAAAATACAGGAGGCAAGATTGAGATGGTATGGCCACGTATTAAGAGGAGAGGAGGGCAATGGATATGAAAGTGCAGGAGCCGTAGAGGAGTAGGAAGACCCAAGACCAGATGGAAAGATTGTATAGCATCGGATATGAGAGAAAAACAATTGGATGTGGAGTTGATCCAAAATAGAAATGATTGGCGACAACTCATTAAAAACAACGACCCCATATAATAAATGAGATAAGAAGCTGACGAAGAAGAAGTAAAGCTAAAAATATTAAAAATATTTAGTAGAATGTACTTTTGTGAAGTTTGAAGTAATTGAAATAAATTTTGATCTTGCCTTAAACATTAAATGCTAAAAAAACAGGACTTGATAAATGCTCATGTATTCAAGTATAAAATGTTCATCCTTTATATAACTGGATAAATATTTTTTGTGTTATCATTTTTATGTAAATAGATGTGACATTGAATTTGAATTCATGACGTAGTCGTGGTTTATTCTGTGTTTATGTGTGCTATTAATTGTGTATGTTGTCTTGAATGGTATGATCCATTAGGAAATATTTCTATGTGTAAGAATTTTGTTATTTTTCACTAGCTAGTTTACAGAGTTATAACATTATTTAGATATTGATTTAGCCAATGTGATATATAAATAATTAATGTTATATATTATTAAGTAGAAATATATTGCCTACACCAAGAGTCTGTTTACCAACATTAAATGAAAAAAATACTTTATTTCAAATTTATAAAACAGAAATACATTTTTTACCAGATACATGCTCAGTGTATTTGTTCTTTTCTTTAATTTAGAAACTACAGTTCCGTAATTTCATTGTAGTATACATGTATTCATAATTAGAATTTATTATTATTCATCTTGGCAATCTCTATTATCATTTCTACGCTATCAAATTATGCATCAAAACTCTATATATTTGGCATTTTTCTTCATATCAATAATTGATACCATTATCTGAGTTTCTCATCAAGTTTTCAACAACATATTAGAATCATTATTAAGCTGTGTTTGAAAAACCAGCTTCTATATGTGATCTCTGATTGTTGTTGTTGGAACGGTGGATGATTTGTGGAATTTACCAAATTTTTTTTCAAAGTAATAAAAAATATTAATTTACAGAAAAGTTTGTTTAAATGAAAATATAGAACATAACATTCTACACTGGTATTACCAGTGTATTTTACTTATTAAAATATACATTTTATTATAAAATTTAAATTCATGATTAACCTTAGCCAATATTTTTATTTGAGGGTTTAGAGAAAAGTTTATACTTTTTTTAAATAATAGACATCTTAAGAATTTTTAAACTTATCAAATTCATGATTAACCAAATTTTTTTTAAGTTTTAGAGATATTTTTATTATAAAAAAATGAAAGAAAGGGTTAATATAATAATATAAAGAAATGTATTAAAATTTAAAACAATTTAAAAAAATGTTTTAACATGCAGACATAGCTTTTAATGCATAATATACTTGTTAATTATAGTTATGATGCTTCATCATTAAACATTATTTGATATTTGTTTAGTTTCACTATATTTATTTTTTCTCAATACCATATTTGTACAGAGTTTGCAATTATTAAGTCTGCAATTGGTTTCTTTCAGTTAAATGATAGATTTATAAAATGTTCTTTAAGTTTAGATATAATAATGTAGTACATATTGAAAAGATAATTTTACTTCACCAATGATATAAAATAGCAGATCTTATTAGAAATTAATTGTATAATGTTTTTGAAAAAAAATGTTTGACCTTTTATTCGGTTCTCGATTACACTTGAATGAAGTGGTGGATATTTTAGGTATAAAATAAAATAAATAATACATTGGCTTCACTAATTGGTAATACACGAATTTGGAGAGTTATTCGGTAATACCGGCTAGAAAGATAAGTTTCAATGTGTTTTTAAATATATATAAATGTTGTTGATGCTTTTTCTTCCATGTTATTTTAAGTATTTATTCAAAATTGAAATTAGAATAATGTGTGATTGTTTTTTTTAAATTTTTCCATAGAATAAAAAACCCTCTCAGCTTAAGATAAAAGTTTTCATTTGTTTTTTCTCATTATTTAGGATTTTTGGTGCTAATAGTCTTCTTTTTACTTTAATATTTTTGTGGAATAAATAAACTTTTAAAAGTATCATTGATATGAATTTTTTAAAAATAGTTGTTTACTAAGTTATGTTATCTCTCAAAAGCTATTTTTTAAGGAGGAATTTTGAATATTTATTTATTTTTCCAAATTTTAATTTACTATTGAATGAAGATTAATTTGAAATATAATGTACTAATAACGAATTTCTTAGTTATCAATTATAGTATAGGTCTATATCAATGTTAGTTCTAACATATTTTTTTTAAATAACTTATACAACTATTTTTATAACCTAAAACTACAATTAAAACATTTATTTTTACCTTTTTACTAATTGGAATTATGTTCCTCTGTTCTTGATTTTCATAGTTCTAGATAATGTTCAACCATCTTATGCATTATAATGATCAAAGATTCTCTTGTGGAAGTTTTAAATAATTATAAATATATTAATAGGTAAAAAAATATTAAATCAAAACATTCAAATATGCTTTTATTTCTCTTGTGTAAATGTTTTTATGCATTTTTAAATTTTAAAACGAATTATTTAGTTTCCAGTTTATTAAGTTAACTAAAGGAGAATATTTGATCATAGCTAATTGTACCAGTGTCATTTTAAGTCCTCTAACTAATATGTGTTACTTTTTAATCCTTGCTATTGTCATCAAATCCTTTACTTTTAACCTTCGTTTGACAAGGCATGCCGACCAGCTAGTGGCCGATGATAACGAGGCGTGTGTTCCGTATCTGTTGGCATCTAAGGATGCGGACAAACTCATCCATTTTCACATTAGTCGAGGTATTGTGGTGCAGTCGCTATGTCTTGCAGTTGTTACACCTGTATTTGTGCAATTGCTGCAGTTGTCACACCTGTATTTGTGCATGCTTAAGCACTGGCATGAAGTTCACACTGACTAAGACTAAACTGTATATTGTAAATTATAATTCTTTTTATAAATTGCAAGTAAATACAGAGTAAGGTATTTCATATTTATATATTAATATTTTTTAAAACTTATGTAATATTACCGAATATTTAGTAAATTAATATCATTCTTTTACTCTTATATTTAGGTTACAAATATTTACTTATATGATGTTTCAAAGTAAATAATGTAATATATGTACAACATCATTTAATTCCTAATATGATGAGTGGTTGTTTTTTATTTTTTTACGAATTAATTTTGTTCTTGCCCCATTACTTTCTATATTTTGGGGACAGATTTATCTTCAGAAATACTACTGATAGTGTTTTTTTCACGCACCATATTTAAACAAATTTCTTATTTTATTCATGTTTAGGTTTTAAGAAAATGGTTGAAAATATTTCTGTAACAAAACGGTCATCTATCAAGACATACGCTAATCTTAATTAAAAACCAACAAGCTCCCAATATTTCATTGTTGCAGCATTATTAGATGTAAAAATTAAAGCAGCTTAACCATAATGATTTCATCAATATTTTATTGTCTATTTCTGTTCATTATTTGCTATGATTGTCTCCTCATTTTCTTTCAGTTTATGTTTCCTTTTATTCTCATTGTATAATTAATTTTGAAAATTGTTAAACATAGATGTTAACGATTTTAATATTATCAAATATATATCATATTTAATAATTTCCATAAAATTTTCTCAAAAATTAATTAATTTTGCACCAAAACTAGTGCATTTCAAAGCAATAAACTAATGACAAACTTGTAATTTTCTGTTAAATTTTTCTTTTAAATATTTTTCTTCCAATAAATTTGATTAAATTTAGGTTTTTCTCATATCCAATCCTTAGGCTTCAACAATGTATGTACTTTATTTATATATTAGAATTGGGTTACATTATTTTTTGTCTTTCACAATTTGTGAAGTAAGTGAAAGAAAATAATGTGCTACAAAAATCTAACTGTTTTAGGTTGTTTTTTTTATTGTGTAAATAGTTTAATTTTGATAATTTTAACCTTTTTTCAGGTAATTATAAATATATAAATATACTTCTGCATATATTTTTTTGTTGAAATTTGAATTAAAATTAATAAATTTAATGTATTCAACAATATAAAAATATTAGAAAATACATTTCCTACAAATTGTTAACAAGAGTAAGTAAATTAAGTGCATCTGATATGTACAAGCTCAATGCATGGGCCAAAAGATGAAACATAACTAACCCACATCAAGAGTATTACATAGAGGAAGGTAGGGACAGACTAGGAGTTAAGGGTCAAAGTAACTGATCACCTGAAATGGACAGAGCAATGTAAAATAGCTGCATGAAGAGCTACTGGAAGAGGACATTGAAGAACACCATCAAATACACGTCGAAGGAGATTCTTATTAAAGATTATCCTTCACATGTAAGGTCTCGCATGGAATTTTCTGTCCAGGCATAATCTTTATTTGACAAGGGATGTGGATTTATTGGTTAGATGTATTAGGTCACATGCTCTACCATGATCGGTTGAGAGAACTGAAGCTCTACTTCTGCATAGACGGAATACTAAGAGGAGACCTTAACGAAAATTTTAAAGTAATAAAAGGATTGAATGGAATGAAGTTTGAGGACCTTTTTAGTGCAAATAATGAAGGAGTAATTAGGGGTCACAGGTACGAAGTTTGTAAACCAAAGGTTAGGCGTAGGACTAGGGCCGCTTTTTCTCAAATAAACTTCTAAATTATTGGTTCACTTGATGAAAATATAATAGAGGCAGGATTGGATAATGTATGGAAAAGGACAGGGTATGGGTACATGACTAGAGATATATCTTTCAAAAATGAAAACTCAAAATTTATAAATTTATAAAAAAAAACTTATAAATATAACAATAAAATAAGACGATTAGAAAAATTTAGTTGCCTTTTTATTATCACCATAAAAACACTTGTTTTGTTCATATATGTTTATTTTTAAAAATAAATTCATACACAAATCTTGCTTTAACTTTGCTTAAAGCACTCTAAAAATGTTGCTAAATAAATAAGAAACACTCCACACATAACAAATTTTGCACATGCAATCAAATACTCTGTTAGCTTCTGTGAAGTAAACAATGCTGTTCATTATCTCAAATATATTTCGTTAGTAATGAACTAAACCTATTGAAATAAAACTTTTTTTTACTGATGATCAAAAAATAACAAGGTATGGTAATTTTATTTAATCCTTCAACAACTTTGTAAATACGTTTAATAATAAAGTATAATTAAGCTTAACAATTGTTGCCAATTCAATTTAATTATATATTTAAAAATATTGTCAAGAGCTTTACTTCTTAATTTTAGTATTATTACAATTTCAAATTTGTACATAACTCTGTAGTGTAGAATTATTTTTATGGCTCTTATGAAAACATTGAGTTCTTAAAAATATAAATAAGTTTTATATTTGTAGGTAAAAAGTTTATGAATATTCTTACTTATTTAAAGTTAATCTTGTTTTGTAGATTGTACATAAAATGATTTTTGGCAGATGTACAGTTATTTAATTGACTAATCCTTTGTTGGTGGAATGATCAAAGCAAAACCTTATACATGGTCCAGTGGTGATCGACGTGAGAAGCAAGTTCTGATGGTTTAATTGGCTTTATCTCCGTCGAAGAGAACCAACCTAACTGTCCCAATAATAATAAAAACCACAAAACTTTTTAAGATGGTTAGATTTAAAAATTTCTGGAAATGTTTATGTTTAATTTTGCTTTCATTTTCTAACTATCGTCAATTTAAATAAGAAAAAAATAAAAATATTTCTAATAAAAAGGTCAAGTAAATGTTAAAGTCTCTTTATTGACTAACATTTATAATTATTATTATTATTATTATTGACTGAAAATTTCAAATTATTATTATGGACATTGAACTAAAACTTTGTGATGTTTCCATATGCATTTATTTGTTTGATCCAGGATTTTCATTCTGTCTTAAATGAGGTATATATAGCATCAACCTGTTCAGCATATATAATAAAACAAGATATCAAAAGTTGATGGAAACATGTTTGTAATTAAATTAGATTAAACTTAATATCACTTTTAATTAAGATTTAATTATGTGTAATTAACTAAAAAAACAAATATTTGAAAATAATTTCTATGATTGTTTTATGCTGGAAATAGTGCTAAGACTTAAGCATTGTTGTGCACTTCAAGTGTTGGTTAAAGTTTTACATTTGAGGAGAAGCTATTCATTGTGAATTTCAAATGAATGTTCTGGGAAATAATTGTTGTTGTTGTGGAGGCATGAAACAATCGAAGCTCTACCTTACGTAGTAGTGTTACATCATCTATAATTTTTTTAAAGGGTTTATATTTTTTTAAATTTGTTAATTAATGTTTTTATGAATTTAGAATATTTTTTTAAAGATTATTTTCTTCATATTTTGGTTTGATTATTGCACTAATGAAGTATGTGTAAAAAGTCTCACAGGTGATTTTGTGATTTTGTGATTTAATGATGTTTTCTAACATTTTGATTCATATTTTTGATATGTGGATTTTTTGTTTTTATCTAGATATGCATTTGTTGATATGACATTAAGTTTGTATAAATATTATATAACGTGAATTTTTGATTAAATGATGTTTTTCTACTTTGTAACGTCCTTTTTGATTTACATTTCTGGTATGGAAACTTTAGAACTTCTGATGTAAATATTTTCCATATTTTATTTTGATTCATGTACCAATATATTATAAGTAAAGTGTAGGTAAACATGATATAAAGTGAATTTTTGGTTAATTAATATTCCTCAATTTTTTATACTCATCTTGTGTTTATTATATAAAGCTATTGAATGGGCATTAGACATTCAAACTGTTTGGTCTGTGGATTACTAGTTTTCTAAAAACCAGTTGTTTCTTGCAATTTTCTTCTTAAAACATTAGTGTGGCTGTTTAATTCACCACTCAAACTACAGTGTGTTTTGTTAGATTAAGTTAAGATGTACATAAATGTATACAAACAAGTGTTTGTAAACATGCCAAATTTTGTTTTCAGTTTACTTCTGCGGTTCAACCAATGTATATAGCACTTTATATTACTTATTTAGTTTGTGAAAATGTAAAAAATTATTTTTTCATGTAAATTTTCTTAAGTAATCCAACTTTATGTAATAACATAAATCATTGAATATTGTTTGATAAGTGGAGATGTAAAATTATAAATAATAATTTAAATAAACTGTACGATTCTGTTTAAAAAAATTCTATAATATAATTATAACATAATTTAGATATTTATTCATTTAATTCTATAAAAATTATTTAAATATATTTTAGTACGTTCATACATTTAAATCCAAGTTGTACTTTTGTTACAAAGTTGTTTCTAGCTCCATGCTGTACAACACAGCTTAGGAAGCCATTTTAATGAGCTAACTCAATTTTTATAATTACAGGACATCTTAACAAGGCTTTTGCAGCCTGTGTTGCTTTGAGTAAGCCCAATAAGCCAAGTAAAAAAGGACCTGCCCCTCTTGTACCTGACCTTCCCCCAAGAACAGCGCAGACAAATGGCATTCCTTCTCCCGATGGCCGTATAGTGGAGTGCTCAAAAGTGATAGCAGAATGGCATTTGAAGAGAGGGTCACCAATCACAGCAGCCTGTGCTCTACTTGCTGTCGATCATATAGAAGTGAGATTTGTGGCTTTTGATTCATAGAAAAAATGATGCATTGCATGGCAAGTCTTGCCCAGTCATTGTGGCTAAATAAACATATTCAAATTCATTTTCATTATTGTTACTAAGAGCTGATGATGATAAAGATAAAATGTGTGACAGACACAAGGAAAAAAACGTCTGGGGAAAATTAGACTATGTACAAAATAAACAATTTGTTATCTTCAAGGTACTAACAGATAATAAAGTTCATTTCTTTGGTGTTAATCTTTTATGATTCAGACTTGTATCATTATCTTTAGCTAAAACATAAAATTAAAAACTATTCATCTAATAGTTAATAACAAAAACCTTTGTACAAGTAAATGTAATTTTTTACTATAACCCAACACTGAAGTGTATTTCATAAATTTAGTTTAAGTTACTTATTTCCAAATTAATTAGTCAAACTTTACAAAAGTTTCAAAAGTGTAAAGTTAAAATTATATAAAATTAATTTTGAACCTAAACAGGGTGCTTTGGCATTGTTGTTGAGAGGACACGAGCTGGAGTTAGTGGTGACTGTTGGAAGACTTCTTCAGAGTTCTTTCGAGCAACAAAATGAAGATTTAAGTTTCATAGAAAAGCAAATCTCGACTGCAGTTAGATATTTGGTTTACCGTGCCACAAGATTATCCATGTGGGAACTAGCCATTGATCTTGCCAACACTTTATTAGAGGTAATTTATACTTTTTAAGTTTCTTTTGGTTCTTATACACTGTAATACCAGGTTAATTGGTAAAAGTATATTAAATGAAGTATACATAAAAAATTAACTGTTGTTGCGATTAGATTACTACATAGACACCTTAAAGGAACATCTCACTTGAATACAAGGGTGCTGCTCATCATGCCCGTCATGCAATTGTTTGCTGTCTGTTCAGCATATATTAACTGCCTGTGCAGCCTACTCTGGTGAGAGAGTGCACCTTCCGGGCTTCCTCTGATGAAGATTTTAAATGATGTCCCGATTCTAGATTTAGTTGAATTTTTAAAATCTGTTGGACTGTTTTATTGGTTTTGATTAGCACCATTTTAATTTTTTAACACTTTTTATTTTATTTAGTTAATTAATTGTGGTTTGAAAGTGCTGAATACTTTCAGGGTGCAGTGCTGGGCATTGGCCCTTTTATTCATATAATCAATCAAGTGCTTTAATACAAACTATATACAATTGTTAAGTCTATATAATCAATGTCAATAAATGAGTACAACATTTGTTTTACCCCCCCCCCCCCCCATAGTTATTGTGCTGTATGGTTTATAAAACTATGAAAAATGTAATCTTTCTCAAAACCAATAATTTAAATTTGTATGTGATTCCATAAAGAATCGTATTTATAAATTGAATTATCCATATTTATTTCAGGGTGAAGAGAAGTTGATCTTACAAAGTGAGGTTTTGGTATCTTTCAATGGATCCGAACAAGACAAAATAAGTCTACACAAGTACGCCGGTTTTCCTCCTCCATCGGAATCATATCAGTTAGCATCTGGAAGCATAGTCAACCAAATCCTTTATCTTCTGATATCAAATGAGCCTCAAAGGGGCTTCACAAGGGGGTTGGATTATATAAAAGGTTCGATTAAATAAATTTTAACAACAATAATTTAGAGCTTTCAAACATTGTTTTCTGTTGAGTAAGAAAATATTTTAACTTAAGAGTTGGTAATGTTTTTTCTCCTAGTGTAGAGTAGTCCACCATTTATACTAGATCTTTATACTGTACTTTCAATAATAATAATAACGACAGGTTCTCCAGATGCACTGAGCACCCTCTGAAAATCCCCACTTAAGCAAGTTATCTCCAGTTCTCTCTATTTTTGCTAAGGTACAATTGAGTGCAACCCAGTACTGTAAGGTAAAATCTCTATATAGGTGTTATATTTCCATCATCATATAAATATAAAAGTATTGCTTTATTTGATGGTTGAAGGAGAACTTTAATTAACAAAAGTTGTTTATTATAACCCTCTAATAAGTATTCGTGGATTACCAGTATTCTTTGATTTGGTGAAACTTCATGACAGCCACTCTTTTTTTATGACAATGGCGTATCAAAACACCCTTTTTACTTTAATATTTTTTACAATTTTTTTGGGCAACTTTTTTATAGGTCCCTTTATTTATATATTTACACTCTGCACATACGAGAAGGTAGTTTTTACAGAACTTTCAAAAAAAAATTAATTGATTTCATACACCATCGTTGTGAAATATAGTAGCTCTGTCAGGAGTTTTCACCTTTGATTTTAATACAGTTAAATTATCAAATATTTATTTTGTGAAATTTTGTATTTTTGATATTTAGAAACGGTTTGCAAGAATCAATTGGACGATATAAATGTTTGGACCATTTTGCGGCTCATGCAAATGGTGTCGTTGACTATCGGAGGTTCATGGGAAGTGGCATCGGAGGAGAAATACAATTTTTTGGCCTTGTCCGCATATTTAGGATCAGTGAAGGCTGCTGCATTAAATTATTCTTCAATTGTTCCATATCTTCTACTACACACAAGGTAAGTTTCTATCATTTAAATTAAACAAAGGTTATAAATAATTATGAAGTATACTTTTAAAATAGTTACTAAGAATTGTTACCTTTATTTCAATCTGTAATTTCTCCCTAGTGATTTACAACCTCAAAATTAAAATATCAAAAATGTTTATTCAAGAACATAACTAGAATTTTCTTCATTCAGTTAACCTAAAGTTTCTTAGGAATTACCATGATTAAACAATAAAAAACTTATTTTTATTTTACAGTCATATAATGGAGAAATATAAGTCAGCAGAAATGGCCTTTTTGAATGGTCTCGTGTATGATGCAAGAATGAGGTAATTACAATCTAGTTTAGATTTGATTCAATGTCTGTAAACGTTTTAAAATTAACACTAATGTCCGGAGAATTATTGTCCTATTGAATGAAGTGAACTTAATATTAAGAACAAGTCTTAGAATTACTATCACTAATAATCTTTATTTAAATTTTGCTCCAGAGAAATAAAGAGGAGGCTAATATTTTGATTTTTGATTTGAAAATTTTTATGAAACAATTTTTTTTGTGGTTCACTTATAAAGATGGGAAAATGGAGAAAAGTACATCTCTTGCAATCTAGGAGATGTCGAGACCACTTGGGTTGACAAAGGCATCACCAGAGTGAATGGATCTCACCTTCCCAGACATTCTGACTCACACATGTGCTGCATCACCAGATTGATCATCAAGGTGAGCTCTTAATGTCAATAAAATAAAATACTGAATTGTTAACATAACTTTTAAACTAATTAGCATCATTGGTTTAGATTTTAAAGTATTTAAAGTGACAATTATATCAAATCATCACTAATGACCAATTTTTTGACAAGGGTCCTGGGTATTTCCTGGAAAATGGCGAGAGTGTGATGGGATTCAACGATGCTTTGATGTGGGCAAAAGTCCATCCGTATTCTCCCATCGGAACTGGTGCTCGCTTGAATCCTTTCTAGTTCTGTAAAAATTTAAATTTTTATCAAAATCTAATACTCAAATTTTTTTAATGTATGTTAATTGCAAAAATAAATTATTTCTTTTCATATGTTTTGTAAATGTTGGAGTATTGAAAAAACTTCTTGAACATACAATTTTGTATAAAATTAACAAAGCCGAGTTTTTGTAACTTGGTGATATGTTTAGAAAGAAAAATATAACCATTTAATGTACAGAATACTTACCTGGTGAGTATTCGATTACTTGAACATACTTTAGTAGAGTAAAACACTGTGAAGCATGTATGAATAAGTTTTCATGTGCAAATATAATTTTTTAAAATTTATATTCTTTGCATGCAAGAGTGCCTTAGATTTATAGCTTCATTCATCCCCAAATGGAAAGTTTATGAAATTTTCATAGTTATAATTTTTTAAAGTATTTATTTGAAATATTTAAAAAAGTTTAACATATATTTCTGGAATAAATAAAAATTTGTCCGAAGACAGCGCTGAATAGCATAAATTGGCTCCAGTGCTGTATAATACCTATACTAATAATAATTTGGAAATATGTGGCGGTAAATTTTTAAGTGAAATAGTATAAATCTATTGATGAAAGTTTTTGTTGTATCTTATTTAATTAAAAGTATTTTAAGTATCTTCAATTTACCTTTATGAATTATATTTGGCCTTTGCCTCAAGTGTTTAGTTTATTTAATTAAGGTTTTTTGGGGAAAATTTGTACAAATTTGTAAATAGTTAACCTTTCAATATAGCTATCAATTATAGTAAAGGTGCTTCTATATTCAATTGTTATGTTATGTAAACAATATTTTGTATTACCTTCTTTATTTATTTAATCATTCGATGGTAGTTATTCAAAGCTTCTGTTTACTCAAATAAATTATTTTATTCATTAAGAATGTTATATTTACACATAATTTGTTGCCAATTGTACATGCTTTGCAGTGAAGTTCCAATAAATTACACTGGCTTTAGTTCTTAGACTTAATTTTGAAGATTTGTACAGAAAAATGTTATGATTAATATGAATGGTATTTTAATTGTTTTTGTTTGAAACTAAAAGTTGGATTCCTGTTGAAACAGATATTTGAAATAACTTATTTATTTTTTATTTAATTATTGTTATTAGTTTAAATTGAAAATTCAATCACTCATTCTTACCAAAATAGAATTTGATTCTATTGATGAGTTTATGAAAATAAAACATCGATGTCCAATGCATTTATAGAAACAAATGTTTTATTTTCAATCTTATAATAGCTTGAATCTATGACCTTTCAGTGTTTTCTAGTAATTAAATTTGTTTTTATCACAGCAATTGAGAAGCTGTTGTTTAATAATAAAAGTTAGTTGAAGTTCATAGATTAAAAATGTTTCTTCTTTAATATACATGTTTGAAAGTTGAGTTTATATGTTAACCAATTCTTCTTTTGGTAACACTTCATTTCCAAAGCATGAGCTACACAGTACAAGTTCTAGATTCGTATATCTTACAAGTGCACTTTTCTTGAGGTAGTTTTCAAACGTTTTTTATAGTAGACTATTCAAGATAGAACTGACTAGTATTGATTTAGAAATTGAACTAAGTGGTTAAGGTAAAACCTAGAATTTTATATTGTTAGTTTTATAACATTGTTTTTATCTTGTAGAAATATAATAAATATACCATTGCTATAAAAAATGTAATTTTAGACAAACATAAATGTTATGAACATTAAACTATTGCACATTATTTTCTACTGAACAATATGAACTGTAAAATATGTGTTTGCCATTCATTTAAAAACAACTAATGAATTAACTTCTCCATAGAATTATTTTGAATTATTACTGATATATTATACAATTTAGTATATTTTAAAATGTTTTATGATTTACAATTTAGTATATTTTAAAATAATTTATGATTTACAATTTACAATTTAATATATATTAACATATTTAGTGATATATAATTATATATATTTGAACATATTCAATGATACAAAATTTAATATATCTTAACATATTTAATAATGTGCTGTATAATAATAATAATAACATATTTAATGATATAAAATTTAATATATTTTAACATATTTAAAGATATTTTTTATTTAATATATTGTAACATATTCAATGACATACAGTTTAATATATTTTAACATATTCAATGACATACAGTTTAATATATTTTAACATATTCAATGACATACAGTTTAATATATTTTAACATTCAATGACATACAGTTTAATATATTTTAACATATTCAATGACATACAGTTTAATATATTTTAACATATTTAATGATATACAATTTAATATATTTTAACATATTTAATGACATACAATTTAATATATTGTAACATATTTAATGGTATATACAATTTAATATATTGTAACATATTTAATGGTATATACAATTTAATATATTTTATCATATATAATCTTTATATACCATTAATAATCCTTAAAAATATTTAAAAATTGTATATAGCTGGATATAATATAAATTAGCCTTATATTTCTTTAATATTTTTCAATGTTATAAATAAATTTATATTTTGAGAATTTCATCACAATGGTTAAGCTTTTTGATTATGTTTTATCAATATTAACACAAATCTATCTTTAAGTTGAGTAAAATAAGTCTAAAATCGCACCAACACTGCCTCTTTATTTTACTTTAACTGCCTGTGCAGCCTACTCTGGTGAGAGAGTGCGTCTTGGCTTGGCAGGGCTTCCTCTGACGAGGATTTTAAATGAAGATGTCCCGATTCAAAGTTTAGTTGAATTTATAAAGTCTATTGGACTGTTTTACCGGCTTTGATTAGCTCTGTTTTAATTTTAACCATTTTATGTTACTTAGTTACAGTATTGTAGTTTGAAAGTGCTGAATACCCTCCGGGTGTAGCGCTGGGCATTGGCCTGTTTATTTATATAAGCAATTAATCTTTATTTTACTTCTAAGTATTCCCATAGATTAAAGAAAAATTGTTGATCTATGGTATTACTATACATTGAATAAACTTAAATCCCCAAATCCAATTGTACAATCAATTCAGCAGCATCTATATCACATGCGACATACCA
>JARUHE010080394.1:0-15260 GCA_031471125.1 Archaeomysis grebnitzkii
TAAACCCCATAACTGCAGAAACCCAAACACTATCATACCTACAACAGATTTACAACTGGACAAACAACAATCAACTCACTCTCAACACAAAAAAAAACACCACCACACACTTCACACCCGACCCTGCAGAATACAACAACACACTACACCTTCACATAAACAACACAGTCCTGCCAACATTAAAGGAACCAAAAATCCTTGGGCTAACATTTGATCCGAAACTTACCTACACTAAACTTATAAAAAAAAAAATTTTCTACAACAATAACAATTACACGACAAACATGGACACCATCTCGGAAAACACCTGACATCAAATAATAAAACAACACAAGAAATTCACACACATGAACAGTAACAAACTACACAAGCAACAGACAACCAAACAAAATCCTCAATATCCAAGCACCAGATGAAACGGAACAATAACTCCCACACAGCATGTGCAGAACACTGGCACAGCTCAGATCAAACAAATTCCCCCCCGACTTCAAGAGTATTTAAACAAAATAACCCTCGACACCCACACCACACCAAACTGCCCGCTGTGCCAACACAAACAAAAGTCTTCGCATGCCCAAATGTGCAGACGAACCTGGCGCCGGAGGCCCTCGGGGTGGACCCGGTGGGAGCGGCGGGGATGCCTGCCCGATGGTTGGACCTGCTGGGGTGGGGGTTGGATCTTTCGACGTGAGGGCTTCATCCTCTATGTCGAGGATGGAGTGGGGTTGACAACAACAACATGCAGGTTAGTGAACAGGAATTCATCTTTATAGCTAAATTCTTTGGGACATTTTTTTAGAAAACAATAAAATATTCAAAAATATGTAAGCCATGTATGATGACAGAGCTTGCCCAGAAAAAAATATAATTGAATTTTGTATGTTATATACTAAACTTTATATTTATTTTAAAGGAACCAAAACTTTAGTTTATTTTACTTTTTTATAAATCAAGCATTTGTATTCAACTCAATTAAAACCATATTATAAGCTGAATATTCATTTTAGGTTGAGAAAATATAGTGGGCATACACAAATTTTGAAATATCCCTGTGGTATGAAATAACATTGGAGTAGAAAGAGACGAGAATGTAAGAAGTGAAATGAATAGAAAGATGCAAACCATTAAAAACTGAATGGAAACTTGTGTACAATAAACAAAATCTTCTAGATAGCACAAAATACAAAATTAGAAAGGGAAGTATGTGATTAATGAGGTAAAGAGGAATTTAATGTATTTTAACATTTAAAAAAAAATTTAAATGATATGTATAAATTCACATCAATATAAACATATACAAGCACACAAAAATGTACATAAACAATATTCATGAAAATAACCAGAATACACATGGTTAAAAAAAATACAGTACATTGTACAACAGTAAAAAAAATCTGTTTCAACATAAAAACATTAAACATTTCCTCAATAAAATACAACATTGTAATCTTCAACTAACTACTGCAACAGTTTAATATTGGTTTGATAAGAATTGCTTAAATTTATTAGACTAATGAATATTTTTCAAGATTTTGATTCACAGAGAAATCAAATGTCACCATTAATCAAGCCCACAAAATAAAACAAGCACATACAATGACAATTTTTTTACTTTTAGCTGACACTACATTATTACAAGAAAAAACATCTGGATTATTCAATATATAACTATCCACACTGTTTACAAACTTATTCTTTCTATTTCTTTTGAATAAGTAACACAACAATCATTGAAGAAAAATGTATATCTGTATAATGTCTTGCCCAATACTAATTGAAGGTTCCAGTTAAAAAAAATTTAATTTTCAAAATATCTATTTGCTTATAAGTAAGGAATTAAATCCAAACAACTTTGTTGGTTAACTTTAAAAATATTTTGGTTTTTATTTTTGTTATACCCTTTGTTGGGTCATTAAAGAACATTTCTGATTTTATTTTTGTAATGTAATACACACTAACTTACTTCAAAATGAAGCATAGAAGCATTCAATAAGTTAATAACATTGACTGAATACATAAGAAAAGTCATGAATAAATGTTACACATTAAAAACTGCATTTGTATATTGAAAAAGCTTATAGATTTGTGTAACTGTTAAATATGATTCTATATATCAACATTTTTCTTTCATTTGTGCAAGTATGATTGATATTGTGAAGCTCCATTTAATAAAGTGTCTCAACTTGTAAGATACAATTATAAAAGCTGAGCCTTAGCCTTTGCATCAAATGTTGTTGGTCATTGGATTTAAATGTTATTCAAAGTCGAAGTTACACACCTCTGGCACAGCATCAACAAATAAACTCATTGTACTTGAGTGAAAAAAACAAAGAAAACAAAAAAACTTGGATATAATTGGGCATCCATCAACCAGAAGTAACAAATGGTTTCAGTAAATGACAAAAACCTAGATTAGAGATTAATTGAACTTATAAAAAAAAAGGTAAAATAATTTTTTTCAACATTTGTCTTCATCTCTTATAAAAATAGCAAAATGTTTTCAAGTTCATTAAAAAAATCTATAAAAACTTGTTTATTTTTTGCAAAGTTATTATTCAAGAAAAAATTGTAAATTTATCTTAAAAAAAATTCACCATTCACCTTCACCTCTTACAGAAATATTTTTTTAAGTTAATTTGAGTGATAAAAACATCATTTAAAAAAAAAATATAATATATATAACTTTTTATTTAATCAAAGTTATTATTCAGCTCATTATCTATAAAATTTGTGATTATATATATATATAAATAAACGGGCCAATGCCCAGCGCTTATAAAATTTGTGAGACACCGACGCCAGACTGACCCACGAATGTCGATTGTAATAGAATATCCATAGGATGGATACCCTAACAACCTTGAAAATTACAATGTACAGTCGATTCTGCTTAATGTGACCATAAGTTAAGAGCATAAAGCAATCAATTATGTCGGTATGGAATCAAATGCTATCTATTACATAGAACCCAGCTTTGTTTAATGTAACCAGCATTCCACTTAAAAGGACCAATACATTTGTATTAATTTAGCATATTATCATGATATTAAACATTCATATTAGTTAGATTATAAAGACGATTCAGCTTAATTGACCACATTGGAAGCTACAGTTTTGGTTCCCAGACGTGATTGGTCTTGTAAGACTGAGTTGGCATCTTTATGAAAGTCTTTGTTAATATCTTATCTATCACACATTTTCTATGAAGTCTAAATTATAGAAAACTTTGGACTCCATAGACAACAGGCATTATTCTACACTTTAGGACAGATTTTCCCAGGGATGCAAACTGTTTTATAGGATCCATCGGTTGAATGGTCAAAAACTGTAGATTCCAATGTAGTTTAATTAAGTGAAATTGACTGTGCTAAAATTAAGAAATTTATCACTATGTTAAAATTACAATTTTTCAACAGCCAACATCAAAATTAGTACTTTTACCAAGCAAAGATTTATGAAAAATTAGTTGTTAGTTACAGAAAATAAAATCACTTTTAAAAATAAGAAATTAACACTTATGAGCAAATTACAAAGAAGAAAATAGTCTTTTTATAAAGTTAAAAATGGCTATCTGTCAAAATATGCTGTAAATACATACATTCAACAAACAAGTATCAATATGTTAACAGTACACAAAATATACAAACCTATTTGATAGATAATATGTTAGTGGAATTAATAATAAATTCAAATTGCCTTTCAAATAAGAATCATAGATAATACATAGATCAAGCATTTCAAAACAAAATTAGACAAAAAAGATGAAAATCAGACAAAATGTTAACCATACTTTGAATTAACTGGTCATTTTACTCACATGAAACATAACACTAGTCCATTGTAACATCTGTTGGGAATATAAATCAGTAATATCTCAACTTCAGAACATAAAAACACCAAATTGTTAGTTTTACTTTGCGATATGTGCACATACAAAACAAGTGATAAAACATTCATGTCAATTAGAACCTCATAAACGAGTAAAAATAAATGCATAAGTTCCAGGTCATGTTATAGCAAATATGGAAAACTAGTAAATTTATTTTAAAAGTGATGCATGTTCTAAAGGTAAACAAACTCTCCATAACCCAAACCTTGCAATTAATAATTAGTTTAAATTATAAAACAAACAAAAATAATTTCCCAGTAGGTTTCAATATAAGCAACTGAAATGTTAGTTACTCTGGTAAATATTATTTGATAATACTCTGAAATTATCTCACAAAATTAGAAAAATCATTTTGTGAGTAACAATCAGCAAAAAAAAATTCACAAAGACAATAGGAAAAACTTGCGAACCTGTGTAGTAGCTTCGACAACAGGTGGTTGTTTGAAAACCTGTTTAACGGTCTCAATCAGCGTGTGCAATGGAAGAATCCTGAGAGCTGCTATCATTTCGACGAGAGCCAATTGTTCTTTGCAGCCAGACCAAACGAGGGGATTGTTTGAGTTCTCACTCAGATTGTTGGTTGAGAAGTTATTCACAATGACGGGGATGATCGAGTTGCCATCACCAACCCCCTAACAAAAAAATTTCCAAGAATAAGTTTTCAGTATTTGGTGATAAAGTTTCT
This sequence comes from Archaeomysis grebnitzkii, assembly GCA_031471125.1. Taxonomy (NCBI): domain Eukaryota; kingdom Metazoa; phylum Arthropoda; class Malacostraca; order Mysida; family Mysidae; genus Archaeomysis; species Archaeomysis grebnitzkii. The sequence continues at coordinate 4,578 of JARUHE010080394.1, forward strand.
CAAACTATTCATGATTTAGTTATTGAAACATTATACAGCACTACAACTTGCAGAAGTATTCAGTTCTGCACAGTCATGTGTTAAAGAATTCCTATTGCTTAAATTATATATTTTAGTATTCTAGTTTTGATATGTTGTGGAACATATTTATAAAATTGATCTATAATTTAAAAAATAATATTTCAAAAACTTACAATAGAAAAAAACTTTGATTACCTGCCAAACAACACTGACTGCTGCCAAGAGATGAGGTGTGTGATTCAGACAAATGGGTGACAACAGCTCTATTATTTGCTGCCGAACAGCTCTCGCATTTCCGAGGATGAATGTACGATGAGGTTGTTCTCCTGCAATCGCCCACAGAGATAATACTGCAGATATGAGACGAGGTAAGTGAGACAAGAGGGTGCGCCTAGCACATGTTGGGGGATCGAGTCCACTTGTATCTAAAGATGCATCGAGTACTTCGCCTATTGGAGAAAATACGTGCAGGAGATTGTACAGTATTTGTCCAGGTGTCTGAATTGATTGTCCATTTGTTTGATTGTTAGTTAAAGATGTTGTGTTTGAGGTTGAAGGTCCTGTTTGGGATTGAGAAGGCTCTAGCAAGCAAAAATGAACAATGTTTGTAAGACCACTTAAAAGATTCAAAGTATAATCTGGGGGAGCAGAGAAAGGTAGGTCACTACTTGCTTTGTAATGCTTGGAGACTTCTTCAATGAGGTAACAAAGAAGTGATGTTATCCTCAGACAGTTGATGGGCAAGGCAGTTCCCATGTAGGGTAATCCTGAAGTGAATAGTTGGATCCAAGATGCATGAAGATTCTGCAAATGACTCTGGTTTAGTGCCACCATCATCACCCTCAAAAACATCGGTTGGGATGGGATGGAAAGCCCGAGTTGATAACGATTTGCTCCGATTGTTGCCGGCATTTTGGTGGGTATTACAGTGGATGTATCGCTCCTATTCACATTCAATGAATCTTCCAGCTTTATCAATGCTAATGTCAAATCAATTATTTGCCGTAAAAATGTTTCTTGTCGAGGGGAAGATTTATAACTGAGAGAATTTGTCCCACTGTTGTTGTACTCGAGGACGTCTTGCGTAAATGTCCGAACTTCATGATGTGTTGAAGATTGACTAGAGTCTTTCTTATTGGGAATTCTCATTGCATGAACAGTAGACAACAAGGAATGCAAAACACACTTTTGTACTTTGCATTTGTTCAACAAATCTCTGATATAAGCTGTAAATCCTCGTGGTGGATCTTTTATCAAAGGTCCTAAATGTGTGAATAAAAGACACAACACCTCGGCTGCAACTACCTGAACTTCTTGGTTGTCACGCAAATTCTCGTCTCTTAATTTAAGGTGGGGAAGCCTTGGATAGTATGATCGTAAATAATAAAGGCAAGTTGTTATGACCACCTGCATGTACATTGTTGACCTGAACTGACCGATCATGTCATTCACGTTTCCCCCATCAAATCCTTCTCCAAAAACAGACTTTCTATGCCTGGCCAAAAGAATTATCAGCGGAGATGTTGGTTGCATTGCACTAATACTGGTTGACGCTAAGGATAATAGTGATGATTTTGGCTGACCTTCAATAATGTTTCTGATCAAAATAAGACCATATAAACATTGCCCAATGTCCACAACTTGTGTATACAAAAGCATATGAGAATGTAAAGGATGTAAAGTCATATCATGAAAGCTGCTTTCTGAGCTAACTTTTTTGATATTATTATTATTATTATTGTTATTAATTTGGTTGATCGAGTGATTGAACTTAGAATTAGAATGCTCAGACACACTGACTGCTTTATTGATGATTTCTTCAACAATCCCTCTGGCAATGTCTTTTGATGTTATAACTTTCTCATCTTTTTCAATTTTTATTTCTAATTCATCATTCACATCATCATCAATGGACTGTGAGTGTTTTTCAACAACTTTTTGTTTCACCTCGGGATGATAAGCTCCATTTTGTATCCGAACAGCATTTGACAAATTCATTGTTTTGTTCATCTTGGCAAGATCGTCCATGTCTATCCACGGATGTTGGGTGAAGGGATTGATCATCAATGACATCGGTGTTGCATGATGGTATTTATTTTGATTATAAGGTACTTCATATTCAGGCATTCTAGTGTGTTGTGTCACAAACTTCTTGCTATCCTTTGTCATTGACGTGAATGCGAGAAATTGCTTAGTTAATGAAGATGTGTTTGACATAAAGGAATTAATTTTTGAATTTTTATAATGCTGAGAATCCTTGCTCACGTGGTACATCACTTCACCTCCAACCGAGCTAATTGCATAAATTTGCGACTCCTTGCAAGACTCGTTGTGAGCTGCATCTCTTTGACTATTACTTTGCTGGTCCTCAGCTGACACTTTCTTGATGTTCACATGTTGGACACTGACTCTCCTTGTGTGGGGATGCAGCAACAGGACTAGAATTGGATCAACGATTCGTGAAGAATCTCCACATTGCAGTGCGTCACAAAGCCACCTCTGAGCAAGACTCCGTTCCGGGCCACTGGAGCCTCTTAGCCGCTCGACCATCAAGAAGAGACACCTATCGAGACCCAAGAAAGATGATGATGAGTACAAGGCAAGACTGTGTGAAACCTGCCACAGGGTTATCCAGCACTGGATGGCTGAGTAATTATATTCAAGGGTCACTCCTTCATGACTCCAAATGGCATTGCCATTGTTCAGGAACAGTTCTTGAGGCGTCGTCAGCTCCTTCAGAATTTCTCGCTCGACAATTGACATGGGAGGTGTCGTCAATGTTGTTGTGGGTTTATGAGGCAATGTCAACGTATGAAGTTGTAGCAGTAGTTCCACACTGGTCACGTGAAGTTGGGATAAACTGCCGTTCAACTGTTTCCATAACTGACGTGTTATGTATTGATGCATCGGCATGTGATGAAGAAGATTGTGAGTTTGAGAGGGAAGGAGCAAAGGAATTATTTTGATGTTGACAACTCCTTCACCACCACTTGGATTTGGGGCAGGAGCTCCAGTTCCTTCTAGCCATACCGAGAGTTCAGATGTAGCAAGAGTTATCAACTCTAGTAGAGTTGAAATTGCTACTTGGATGAAAGAAGGCGAAACTTGTTTACCACAAATGACACACACTAAGAGTCCAATCATCCAAGGAGGAAGCTGATGCGGTGAGGAACGCTGTATTGGAATGTGAGAAGTTGTAGGAATTGACGACAGGTCCACTAGAATATTGCAAGCTGCCTTGAAGACAGGAAGTTCCTCGTCTGCCAGATCCGAAAGTTTGATGATGTTCGAAACTTTTTCCAACTGTTCCACTGTAGAAATTTGATTTGAGGAAGTATTAGAATCTTTGTTTCGATTTTGATCACATTGAAGACATTCATTCAAAAGGCCAACAAGCTCCATCAAATTATGTTTACTCGGTACATTACTATCAAACAAAATTTTCTGAAACTCCTGCAGCTGGACTGGGTCAAGGATGATTCTCTTTTGGATGTAGTATAAAAACAACTTTTCAAACTCCTTCACATAATTGTGAAGGGGTGATGAAATGATCAGTTTTGGATTTTTTATGCTACTTTGATACTCCTCATCATCTTTATCGTGATTAAATTCTGCAGTTGGGCAAGTGAGCTCACACTCGAAGCTATCAGGAACCTTATCACTTTTTGCTTCATCTGTTTTACTATTTGTGGATAGATTATCATCATTTGAGATTTCAGAAATGATATTATCAACAGAACTACATGTGGAGGAAGAAATTTTTTTCTCCTTGTTTGTTATATCTTCACTTGATAAACTATCAGCTTTTACACTTAATTTTGATGATATTTTCGATGAATCATCATCATTATCATCACTATTATATGATAAACTTGAGCTGCTGAGTATATTATCATCTTCTGGTATTGGTGAGCAAGAAGCTTCAGTTTTATCATCATTATCGTTGTTGACAAGTTCAGTTTCCTCAACTTTGGCAACATCATTTTTTTCTTTTTTTCTCTTTTCTTTTTTCTCATCAGCAATAATTCCAATTTGTACAATACCATTCTCCTCAATTAGGCTTTCTCTCGCACACACTTCAACAACACTAGATTGTTGGTGCATCTGATTTAAGCAATGCAACTGTAATGTGTTAATACTTGATTGTGATTCAGGCCTTGATAGTGGCATGTTTCCCACAGGCAAAGCAACAGAAGGTATAAGTTTCTTGAGAATGTTATGACAAAGTGCAAGGCATGACGACAACTCGTTTGGCGAGAATATGCCCAAGTATTCAGTAATTAAATTTGTTATACTGGAAAGCAAACTTGGCATTTTGGCAGCCTGTGTCTGTTGTTGTGTGTCCAAAGGAAGTGAGGCTAGAAGGTGTTCCAATAGCATACAAATTTCTACGACGGATGCACTCGGAGTACCGACAGTTTGAACGGAGGTTATCTTCGCTAAACTCTCTTCAGTTGTATCCTTCTCTACTTTAGATGTGTTTTCTTGACAAACTGAAGTAAGAAGGTTCAAAAGACACATCCATGGATATGAAGGTTGAAGAGCAGAAAAAACAACTGTCGCAGTTTTGGTTACTTCGTGCAAGCCTTTACTTTCGTCTTGATTTGGTTTATCCGGAGAATTAATTGAATTTGATCTGTCTGTTGAGGTTTGTCGTTTTAAAGTAACTTCTTCATTGCTTGTTGAACTAATTGATCTTTGCAGGCCATTACAGGTATGGTACAAGCACCTGAAAATGAAAACAAAAATATTTAAAAAATTCACTAAAAACATGATCAAATACTGACAAACAGTATGATATATATTACCAAATGTTCTTCAACAACAAACTATGAAGATTGGGTTTACCTCAAAACTATATAGAATGAAACACAACAAATCATAAACAACTAACCTCATCAGATCCAGGAAAATATTGTCAAGTATAAAAGATCCAATTTCTTGTTTATCTAAAAGGGATAAGATTAGTTTGTATGGCCTTAAATCAGGCGGTTTCGAGCCCTCACTTAATTTGAGACAGGCGATGACGCCTTCAATTAACAAAGGCTTTGAATAAATCTCAAAGTATGGATTTGCACTATCTTCTCCATCTTCAGTCGTACTATCGCTTCTTGCCGAATTCAACCGTTTCACGAGTGGATGTTCTGAAGATAGAAGGCTGACATTCACCTCTGATCCAAGCAACCATGAATACAAACGTCTGTAAAAAAAATTGCATTAACAATAACATTTTACAGTGGGTAAAATTAAACATCTCTAAAGAACTATAACTTATGTCTCAGATTTGAAAAATATTAATAATTCAAGCCAAACACATTCACAATTAGACACATGAAAGATTCTAAAAAAAGAGAACATTTATGCAAATTAATAAAAATGAAAAAAAATAAAGCCATTTTTACCTGTTAAGTGACATGTCTCGTCTAAGTAAAACTAAAATGGCAGATGTGACGAGAGCAGAAAGATCGTGGCGAAGAAGTTGCGTGTTATGCATAGGCAATGCTAGCAGCGTCAGATCCAAAGCCGCTCGTTGCACCATCACGCTGTTGTCCGTCATTGCTTCACTCAAGCCACAAACCTGAGAAATAATTCACATTTTTTTTGTTATTTTTTTTAATAAAATCTAGCCCTATTATTTTCACTATGTCTTTTGTACTCATTTTTTTAATAAAATAGAATTTTTTTTTTTTTTTTATTATTATAGAATATTATACAGCACATTAGCTATAATGGCAAAGAGCACTGTTTATAAAATAGAATTTAGTCTTATTATTTTCACTATGTCTTTTGTGCTCTGCAATGTAAATTTTCCAATGTAAATTGTATAGCATTCAAGACAGCTATGGGCACCACATAAAAACATAATTTATGTTGAACACTTACCATATGAAGACAAAAAATATTTAACGACAACAACTAACCATGACATCAATATCCGTTCCTAGGATATAAAGCTGATCTTCCGTAGATAATTTGCGATTGTAGCAAGAAATAATGTGAGAAATAGCGGGAAGCCTCACACTCGAGTTTCTCCAAATGCATTCCCATAAGCAACCAAAGAAATCTGCCTGGCCAACCCCATCTGCCACTCGAACAAGAAGTTGCGATGTTCTGCAGGTGTTATGAGAAGATAAAATAATACATAAAATAAAATTATACTTGTAAAGCAAAAATAAATTGCAATCTTATTATTAAGCTGTGTTTGAAAACTAGCTTCAATAAGTAACCTCTGGTGAATGATTTGTGGATTCTGCCGAAAACAAATAATTTCACAGAAAAGTTTACTTATATGAAAACATAAAACATAACATTCTACACTGGTTTCACTAAAGCCTTTTTTTGTGAAACGAATATTTACTTATTGAAACATAAATTTTATGAGAAAGTTGAAATTCTTGATTAACCAAGATTTTTATTTGAAGGTTTAGAGAAAGGTTTATTTAAAACAAATGAAAGAACTGGAGATTCTAAGATAAATTGCCTGAAGGATATTTTTGGAAAAAAAAATTATGTTTTTTAAATAATAGACATTTTAAGAGTTTTTAAACTTAGCCAACTTATTATCAAATTCATGATTATTCGAAACAAATGATAGAAAACTTTTAATATTTTCGATATATATTCAACAATTACATAAATTTAGAAACTTTTTGAATATACAAAAACTGGTGTTAATGTGTAGCATTTACCCAAGCTTGTTATTTGAAGTACATGATATAATAGGAAAGAGTATAAACATGATAGATACTACAACAGACATTTTTAATTTCTTTATAGCATTTATATTAAAATGGAAGTGAAAATTTTTCAGTAAGAAGTTTTGATATCCAAAGTTTATTTGGCTTTGCCCCATGAAAGGGTGGTCAGTGTGATCAATAATATAATTAATCAGAGAAGCAGTTATTCAAGATATTTCGAAAATATGAATTCAACCAGATTTTATAGTTCAAACATGTATTGAATTTGAAAAAAAAAAACTCAATCAGGCATTCAATCCTTTTATTGAACCAAATCAGATGAAATGATCTTACCTCTCCAAGTGATCAGAACCTTCTTCCAGCCCAGCCAATATTCCGGACAGAAACCCATTCAAACCAGGCTTAAGTCTTGTTCCCAAAGGGACAAAATGTGTTTCATAAACAGTCAACAGCGCTGACCTGACATTCATAGCCGCACTGCTAAACAAGGGAAACAAACCTGAAACCAAACGAAGATATAAAATATTTATATAATAAATCATCCAACAACAGAAAAACAAATGTTTGAATAAAACCAAAGATGTGAGACCATTCGATCTATAATTTCCTCAATAAAAATGATAACATTCACCTCTTGAAGAGATAAGTCTATCAAAGAAAAGGAAAGTCTAAATTACACTGGTTACCAGCATATAATGGTTATATAATAGTACGCCATTTTTGCCTCACTGAGGTACCATTGGCAGCAAAAATGTGAGTACTATTTTATTTTCAATTTGAAAAATAAAAATAATGAAGTTATACATTTTTTTGGTAAATTCCATACTGTGAGAATCTAGAGTAGATTTTCATAGTATAGAATTTAAAACAAAAAAATCAATTTAAAGCTTCCTTATTCATATTTTTCTATTTGAAACAAGGATCCATATTTTGCTGCCAATGGTGCACCCCCAGAAAATGTTAGAATTTTTTTTATACACACCGTTCTACAGTTTGTGATCACGACAGTGTAAAAACATGTTCTTAATATATAAGTAAAAAAATATTATAACTATAATCTTTACATTCCTTTTGTAATAAAATGGAGCCTCATATCATAAACTGAAACACTTTAGCAATACATAAAAGGAATTTTAGTTAAAGCATTCTGCTGTCCATTACATTAGGCAAGCACAAAGGAATGCAAGAATATATTAAACACAAACAATGATTTTTTACACCTAGGCAATGCTCAATTATGGTGGTGATATGAAATCACCCTACAATGAGAACAGTAAAATTTTTTGGAAGCATCAACAAAGTACAAATACATAGGCAAGAATAAAGATTGGCATCTTCCACAAGTGGATCTAATTTAACCATTGACCTACCAACAAGTCTAATATCATTTTATTTTTATTCATAGGGAATAAAAAACATTACAGACTAAATTTGAAACATTATAAAAAAATTATCTGCCGAGTTGTTATAACACAAAGGCAGACAATATCAGTGGTGTAAATAATTTCAAATAAAATACAAAAAAGTTTAATTACCAGCACTATATATAAACAGTTCTTGAGATAACCTGTTGGTGCCCATGCACCTGAATATGATGTCATAAGTCTCCAGTGCCTTCAGATGAACACCCGAAGGAAGAGCAGGATGCATGCATTGTGCTAATCTTTTGCTGATAATTATTCTCCTTGGCACAACGGGATACTTCATATGATTTGTCAAGACCTATAACAAAACAATGTTTAAATCGGAGGAATAAGCTATTCAAACTCTTTATTATTTGCAATAATACAATAACAATCAAAGAGAGTAGTATAGTGTATGCAATTATTTTGGTAAAAAAATATATATTCTAGAGATAACTACACAGATGGAAAATAATTACAAAAACTATGCCCACCTTATTTAGTTTTCCTAAGGTGGAAATTAGATCAGCCCATTCACTTGTATTTTCAAAGTTTCTAAGAGTTTTGTCAACAGATGCCACATAGGTTCTGTATTTTGAATCACCCAGTAATTCATACTCTTCTAGGCTCAACCCACTCATCTTCAACAGTTTCAAAACTCTGTAAATAAAATAGTATTGATAATGTAAAAGCAGGTTGATAAAAAGAGGACATTCAATTTTGACATTTTTTCAGTTTTTATTGCAGAAATGTACTTGTTAAAGACAATTTCTTGGCTAAAGAGGACAAATGAATCTGGAAGGACAAAAACATTGTTTTTGGCACACTGTGTAAACGTATAATCCTATTCCAGTTTTTATTCTACTAGGCATAAAACTAAATTTGACTATAGAGTGCCAAAAAACTATTTTTTAGCTAATGGTAAACAAAATATTTTTGTATTTTTTTTGTTGAAAAATATGTATAATAGAGAATTGAGATTACTTTTTGTAGGTGAAAACTAAAAATCTTTAAAAGAAGAAATACAGGGTACCAAAAACACTTCAACCAGGGTTGCCACTCCTTCACAAAAAAAGCTTCCAAAAAAAAGTGAAGGAGTGAAGGGTGCATAATATAAATAAGAGGACCTATAAAGAATTCCCAAAATAAATTGTAAAAGTTATAATAATAAAATATTAAAGTTTGGTTGATTTGAACAAAGTCTTCTGTCAGGGAAAGAGAATAATGGCTTATGTACAATTTCATTGTGCGATATATAACATTTTATAAATATATTTAATATTGCATTTGTTTCAATAATTTCCTTATGAATATATTGCAACTTTTTGTAAAGTTATTTTGGTAAACAAATTCCTTTTAAAAAACTTACTTTTTTGTAACCATTCTGGACTTTGACCTTACCCTACATAATTAAAAAAGTACCACACATCTACTTTTATGTAAATATTTAAATAAGAGGCACTATAGACACTCACTTGGCAGAGTGCCATAAAAATCCCTATAAAGTTCAGAATATACGCCACATGAGTCCATGGCAAAACTAAAGCTGTGGCTGTTCTTATTGCAGTGTTATGGATTGTTTGCAGTTTGTTGATGTTTGTGGTGGATGTGATTGATGACCAGATAGTGTTTGCGTATTCTATGATGGGTGGTGTTATTGTTTTGTATGTGGTGAGGAGAGATTTTTTTTTGTTTTTCCCCAATGTATGGTAGTTAGGGCTTTCAGCATGTTTATGGTTGGTTTGGTTTTGGTGATGGTGTTTTTGATGTGTTTTTTGTAGGTAAGTTTATGGTCAAATGTTAGGCCCAGGATTTTTGGTTCCTTGACTGTTGGCAGAGGTGTGTTGTTGTATTCTGCAGGGTCGGGTGTGAATAGTGTAGTGGTGGTTTTGTTTGCGTTGAGGGTTAGATGTTTGTTGCGATGTAAGGGAGTATGATTTTTTTAGTGTTTAGCTATGGGGGATAGGAAGGAGATGGGTCGGTAGGATGTGCCTATGGATGGGTCTTTGTTGGGCTTTGGGATGGGGATAGTTTTTGCTGTTTTTTAGATGTTGGGTGAAAAAAAAACTGTTTTTTCATTAATATCAAAAACATTTAATTAAATTGGATAATAATTAATGCATACTGGCTAGAATACCCATACATGCAAATGTTGTCAGGCAAACGTTGTTGTAGAGCTTCAAATAAACTAAAAAATTAGCTCGATAAAAAGGTTTAACCAACAAAAGCAAACTTTTTTAAGTTGGAAAAAAACCCTGTTTTTTTCATTAAAATCAAAGATTTTCAATGAAATTTAAAAACATTTACTGCATATTGGTCAGAATTCCCATATAAACGAATGTTGTAGAGCTTCAAATAAACTCAACTAGTAATCCACGAACCCGACGGTTCAAATGTCTCGCGATGATTCATTCAGTAACTTTAAAAAAGAATTTTTCCAAAAATGTCAAATCAAAAATGGTGTTACAAAGTTAGAAAACATCATTTTAGAAAAAAATCATCTTAGATACTTTTCATGTGTACTTCATTTCCAATCCATTGATGCATAAATAAAAACAAAA
>JARUHE010080505.1:0-15258 GCA_031471125.1 Archaeomysis grebnitzkii
AGTGTTTGATTTTAAATCCTGTACATAAAATGTTAAATAAACTTATTGCAAAAATTTATAGTTTGCATAGAAAATTGAAAAAAGAAACTGCTATTTCATGCTTCCCGCATCCCCGCCATTACTGTTGCACTAGTTTATTAGATTACGTTAGGCTTAAGTCTTTCGAATTATTGCATTTATATTTATATTTATGTATAAATATTTTAATAATTACGTTTAGATATAACTTTGATTGATTGCTCACCTAAAAAAAGAAAGAAGCGAAACTGTAATATCACACTTCACAACATAGGCTACATTGTTATGATTAGCTGATTCATTGTATTTTTTAAATTATTGTATTTATATTTAAATATTTGGTTAACACTAGGTAAGGTTAGTTTAGTTGAGTTAAGTTTTTTTTAGTAAGATAAGATGTGTTTATTACGTTCAATGGCGTGTTGGAATATGAAACTTTAAACTACTTTTAGGGACTTGAAACTTCATTTCCGCTGGATTTAACTTTCATATTCGTTCAAAGCACATCAAAATCTTTAGGAAAACTTATTTCCTATGTCGAAATATTATTATGGAACGTCGTCAACCTGTATATAAATGTGTTAGTGCTCTCTCGATCAAAAATGGTTTTATAGCTTAGGCCTTTGACTTTCAACAAACTGTTTGACATGATTCAAATTTTATATTTGAGGTCCATTGTTCCTAAGTTTGTTTTTGATTCATATCTAAGTGCTAAATAATAATGAATTTTTTGAAACTGAAACTTGTAAATAATGGTGTTTTCAGGCATCGTATTGTCTTGGACGATGGCGAAGACGGATGATCATGAAGGCATTGCCAGCTACCAGCTGTATGCCTACCAAGAGAGCTCGGCTGCCCCCACTCCAGCCCTCTGGAAGAAGGTGGGCAGCGTGAAGGCGCTCGACCTACCCATGGCATGCACCTTGACGCAGGTGAGTCGTCTACTACTTTTGGGATGTTTGATGGCTATTAATATTGCTTTGTAGCAGTTGTTATGTCAGTTCCTTGTTTAAAGATCAAATGATTTATAAAGACAGGAACCAATTTTTTGTGAAATAATGTTTTTTAATTTGTTGGTTGTTCTATGCTATTAATTTTGGAACTAAGAATAATTTTGTTAAATTCCAGTTCCAATGAAATTTCGATGTTTTTGTTTTAAATTTTCATTATCTAATCAATGTAGCAACTAAATAGTCGCTAAACATTATAACTAGTGTGATGTAGATTTTATTTAGTGAAGCTTAAAAAACTTTTAAATTAAATTTTGAACTTTTGCAAATATGTATCATAAAGAAATATAAAATGGTGTAAGACGATAGCAGTAAATATAATAAAGGATTGTCTCAAAGGAAGATAAAACACTATTAGCCAACAGTTTAGTCTTTATTTATATATTGGCAAAGCAATAATGAGATAGTAGTAGAATCAATTTAAAATTACAGTTCTTTTAAAGACTCAAAAATATTATTAGATGAAGGTAAAAACAATACTATTGTAAGTTACAAACTTCACAAAGATACTGCCTAAAAATATATAAAAAATTAAAAAACACCAATTGTGCAAAAAGAAATAATATTTCAAAGATGCTATAAAATTAATAAAACTTATTTTAAATGTGAAAAGATTCTAAGGTAGAATTCCTAAAGGACTACCAAAAAATTATGTTTATTTAAATAATAGACATTTTTAGAAGGACAGCCAATTTTGAAGGTTTAGAGAGATTTTTATTTAAAATAAATGAAAGAAAAGTGTTAACATAAAAGTTCAACAATTTGGCAAAAATTCAGTTTTTGTGTTGAAGTTATATTTTTTGTTTTTAAAACATGATTAATCATAAGGGCACGATGTCTTATTCATTCTAAGACCACTAATCATTGACGATGCAAGTCTTCCTATTGTGCCAGGGACCTGTCTCCCGTGGCATGGAATTTTACAACTGTTTATTTCTTTCCTGGGATCTCTTCGCGTACCGGCAGACCATGGCTTGCGTACCGGCACCGGTACGCGTACCACACTTTGAGTAGCACTGCTCTAAGCCATATAAGGATGTTTTATGTTTCCTATCTTAGCTTTGGTATCTCTGTTATGTTATGCAAAATTATGTTATGGTATCTATAGTGTAATATAATAAATAATCACCTTATCGAAGTAAAAACATTAACAAGTTGTTTTACTTCCCTGTAAGGCAGTGCGTGAAACTAACGCTATTTTCTTAATCATGTGTGCCTCCAATTTTAAAAGAAATATTAAGAAATCGTTAACTATTCATTTTCTCACTACCTAGTGTAAAAAAAGTCTTCTTACAATATAAAAATATTAAAATAACAATGAAATATTCGACGGATGGAATTCTGAAAAGTGTCTCCAAGTCGAAAAAAAATCCCGATTTACGCCCTGCAGTGTAAGGTATTCTTTTAATCAATCAACTATAGTATATTTATTGCCGCGTATTTTATTTTAAAACATTATGACCAGACATGTAAGTTGTATTACCAGCCTCTCAGCTGTCGTTACAAACAGTTTAGAATATCAGTTTCAAATCGAAATTAATTGAATGACATGATACAAAGAACATTATTAATATCTGTCTTACCAGTCATTTTTTGGCGTAAGTTGTAATGACGCCGCTATTAGGTAAGACTTCATGTGCATGTGAGATGGAGAACGAGTGCTGTACAACGGACGATAGTTGTTAAGAATCTCCTACATAGTTTTTCGCACACAAAAGTAAATTAATATGTATATTGAAGTGTTGCTTATTGTTATCAGTATATATTTTAAACGAGTATCTCCACAAGCTCATTTAGCGATTCAAGTGGAGATAGTTTTGATATGGTGATAACTTGGTGCACCGACCTACAAAAATAAAGAGCTACCTCTTGCTGATTATTGTTGTTGGTCGCCGTTTGATGTATCAAAATTCTTAATTGTGTGTGTTAATATTTCAGATATTTATCCAAAATGGCGTTCGTGCTCCTTCCGTGTGATTTGCCGACATGGCCCACAGTTCAGCGTCATCTACGCTCTCTCAAAGGAACGAATTCGTCTTCACAAGTTTGCCAAGTCTTGTACACATTGCACTCATTATGCAAGTAAGTATTTCTATAACTTTTACTATTTTCAATTATTTAAAATAGTTCTAGTGCTTTATAGGTATTTATAAACTATTTATAGTTGGTTTTTAGTAATTTCAACTATTTCTAGAAATTTAACACTTTAAAAATTTCAGTTTTTTTCCCTAATTTTTAAACTTGTAAACTTCTGTATGTTCAAGTGTAAAGTAACTTCTCTGCTACTATGAGAAAAATCTCTGTATATATAATTTATGTTCAGTTATGTTAAATTCATTCATTTTAGAATTTTCAATCTTGTAAGTTTCGTATGATTGAGATCACAACCAGTTTTATAATTAATTCAAAGCCAAATTCTTTATATTATCAGTTAAAAAAAATACGTTAAATAATTTTTTCTTTTGACAAAATAGATTATTTAAAAATAATATCTTCCAGCGTAAGCCTAGATCCGGAGACACCGGAAGCTGTGCCCCAAAACATCTTTGATGGACTTGAACAGTTTTTGAGAACGGAAGTGGGCGACGATTTCTTCCGGACGGTTCTTCCGTTCATGATCACTTCCGCTCTTGAGCTCAAAGAGCTTTTACCCACAGAAGGTCTCACGTATTCCCTTCAACAGGAAGGTGAGATTGTTCGTACTTTTTTATTTGCTATTTAGTATCAGTATGTCTTTTTTATTTGCTATTTAGTATCAGTATGTCTTTTTTATTTGCTATTTAGTACAATTTTTTTTATTTGCTATTTAGTACCATTATGTGAGGTTTTGGTAATTGTTTTATTTAGTATTTTCTTCAAATAGGAAAGACATTGATACTTTTGTATTTGATGTTCAGCTCCAATACGCCATTTTTTATTTGAATTTAGTACTAATACGCCAGGTTATGTATGCGAAACACACACCGCCTGCATTTCAGTATTTCATATTAATCCAATTGTAAAATCTGCCCAAAGTGACTTCACTTTTATTATGGAAGAGAACAAACGTTTTCAGCGTAACATTAGTATCGCTATTATTACTGAGATTAACAAAAATATAAGTTTGTCAGTTTATTATAACGAGTATTATTAATAATAACAATAATAATATTAATAATTATAATAATACAAACTATAATATTAATAATAAAATAATAATAATAATAATGATAATGATAATAATAATAATAATAATAATAATAATAATAACAATAATAAAAATAATAATAATAACAATAATAAAAATAATGATAATAATAATAATAATAATAGCAACAAACAAAAAATAACAATGATTCCTGTCTACACCCTTGCAGATGACGACAGGGTGCTAAATCGGTCCCTCGTTGCTTCTCTGCTGGCGCACATATTTTTTTGCACTCTGCCGCGCCGGACTCCGCTGTCTCACCCGACGTTAACGGACCCAAGATTAGCGCCCGTCTTCTGTACTCTACAAAGGTGACAAATTTTGAATAGAAATAAAAAATTGAAATTTATATTAATGGAATTTTGCGATTATAAATGGCTGTTCCTCTAAGTTGGTCAGACTTCGCTCCTTAAGCTACATGAACAACAAAGTTAATTTAATTTAATGAGTGAATCTGAACAGTTGAGATCAATGATTGTTAGAATGTTTTTATACACTTGCAATACAAAATTATAAATGCATGATGCATGTCCATATTAATTTTGAAACATTTTTAAATTCATTGGGGCTCCATTCTTGTGTACAATACGTGTATACTTGTATACTATACTATATTTGTATACTATACTATACTTGTATACTATACATGTATACTATACTTGTATGCTAAACAATACTTGTATGCTATACAATACTTGTATACTATACTTGTATGCTATACTATATTTTTATATTATATCATACTTGTATACTATACATGTATACTATACTTGTATACTATACTTGTTTACTATACTGTACTTGTTTACTATACTATATTTGTATACTATACTATATTTGTACACTATAATTGTATACTATAATTGTATACTTGTATAATTGTATACTATAATATACTTGTATGCTATACTATATTTGTATATTATATTATACTTTTATACTATACCTGTTTACTATACTTGTATACTATGCTATATTTGTACACTATACTATATTTGTATACTATACTTGTATACTATACTATATTTGTATATTATACTTTACTTGTATACTATACTATATTTGTATGTTATACTATACTTGTTTACTATACTATATTTGTATACTATACTATATTTATATACTATACTTGTATACTATACTATATTTGTATACTATACTATACTTGTATACTTGTAAATTATACTTGTATACTACACTGATAGTAACAATAATAACTAGGAAGGCGTAACCCTTGTAGTTCTTAATAAGAAAACTTTTTTTGATGAGAAACAATATTGATCAAACAATAATTTGTCTAAAGAATTTGCTGTGAAAAATTCTTTGATGTACCGGTAATTTTTTTCTGGTTTGAATACATTGTCTAAGCCTCTTTGTCATATAGGCTAAAAAAGATGAGTAGTATTGTATCCACACTCTTGAATAAGCTGTCATTTGTGAAATGAACTAAATGTTCAAGGATATGTACAAGGATATACGTTTACCATTAACACCTCAGCATTGACCATTGAATAATACATTGTCGACCAAATTACATTGGATGTTTTCTCATGCAAGCACTTTTATAAACTTTGTATAGCCCATGACCGTTCGGAGAATCACATGCAAATTCATACAGCCATACAGACACACACACACACACACATACACACGCACACGCACACACACACACATACACAAACACAATTCTGCCTTGTATATATTATAGACTTATAGTAGCAGTAATAATGAGAATTAAAATATTTTAAAATGATGCTAACACAATAATAGTAACAATGGTATTGTTTTCTATTTCAGAGAAAGCCAAAGAGTTAAAGTGCAATCTGTTCTGCAGTATTTCAGACTTTTGGCTCTTCACAAAGCGTATGGTTCCATTACTATTTCGAGGAAGGCAAGTGTCCCTTCAATGCGTGTTCAACTATCATATTACTATAATGGTTATAGTGATTATAATCATTATATATATAGATCATAGTTAATTTAGTATTTATAATGGTTATAATTATATAATAACTATAATCATTATATTAATCATATTTGTTTTAGTATTTATAATGATTATAGTTCTATAATAATTTTAATCATTATATTATCCATATTTATTTTAGTATTTATAATGATTATAATTCTATAATAATTATAATCATTTTTTTCGAGCCCTGACACCATTCCTGCTGATTCTTATGTAAAACAACTTCCTGAATCCGAATATAGCCCACGTTTTCCCGCATCACTCATTTTTTTTGGGGGACCCCCTATGTGTATCACTTTTTGATAATGATTATTTTAGCTGTAAAGAATAATAAATGATAAATGTAAAAAGTCTTTTTACATAAGAATCAGCAGGAATAGTGTCAGGGCCGATTTTCATGCAGACCAGTGTATAATTGATTTAACTACAAATTTAAAAAGTTTAAACTATAAGAAATGTAGAATTTTATAGAAGATTGTTACATGTTAAATGTTTACCATCTATAAGAAATTTTAAATTATAAAATTATTAATTATAAAAAATGTATACATTTTTATAAGTTTGTCACATGTTAAATGTTTACCACCTATACAAAATTATTAATTATAAAAATGTATACATTTTTAGAAGATTATCATAATTTAAATGTTTACCATATATTCATAATTATAAAGCATGTATGGAGAGGAACTCTGTTGTAAGATTAGACCATAAATAAACATTTATTCGATTGAAATAACTGTTTATATTCTCGCATTGTCAACTCGGGAACCGAAAATAAAAAGGTAACAAAAAGCTGTCAGAAAACTGTTGGATAAAAGATGTTTTCCTTACTAACTCGAATTTGTTTCATGGCACTCTATGCAGTTAAAACAAGACCATCAGCAGCCAATAAAAGTTCTTTTCAATAGAAAATGTAAAACAATTCGGTCTTATGCTAACAATCACCCAGGATAGTTAAAACAATTCGGTCTTATGCTAACAATCACCCAGGATGGTTAAAACAATAACAGTATAGAATGATTCTTCCAACATTGACTCAAATGTTGTTCCATTTAAAAATATATTTAGGCTGCTCAAACCAATATCCATCCTACAGTTGATAAGAGTTATTTTCTATGCAAATCTTTAAGTCCTCAAAATAATAGACAATTAAGATATACGTTGCTTAAAATTCCATAATGACACTAACATTCATGCGGACAATGAATAACATATTTCATCCGTTATTTTAAAGTTTCATAATGATACTAACATTTATCCGGACAATGTATATCATATTTAATCCGTTATTACAACGGATAAAAAAGTTTTTCGGGCAACAAACAAAACTTAATTAATCAATTCCTCCCCACAGGTGATGACAGCGCACAAGTTCCTCCCAATGGGGTCCTGGAGCAGCTGCGAGACGGAGCTTTGCGCCTTCGTGGTCAAGTCCGAAGGAGACTCTCAGCTGCATTCCTCCTCCGCCCTCCTCACCTGCTTCACGTCCTCAGACCTCGCCAGACCTGCACTCGGCAGTGCTAATTCCCAGGTTGGTAGAGAGGTTCACTTGTATACCATCCTCATACGATTCTATACGACTCTCATACCATTATATACGACACTCATACGATTCTATACGACTCTCATACCATTATATATGACACTCATACGATTCTATACGACTCTCATACCATTATATATGACACTCATACTATTCTATACGACTCGCATACCATTATACATGACACTTATACTATTCTATACGACACTCATATGATTATATATGACACTCATACTATTCTATACGACACTCATATGATTATATATGACACTCATACTATTCTATAGGACACTCATACGATTTTATACAACTCTCATACCATTAAATATGACACTCATACTATTCTATACGATACTCATATGATTATATATGACACTCATACTATTCTATACGACACTCATACGATTCTATACAACTCTCATACCATTATATATGACAATCATACTATTCTATACAACACTCATATGATTCTATACGACTCTCATACCATTATATATGACACTCATATCATTCTATACGACACTCATACGATTATATACGACTCGCATACCATTATATATGACACTCATACTATTCTGTAAGACACTCATACGATTCTATACGACTCGCATACCATTATATATTACACTCATACTATTCTGTAAGACACTCATACGATTCTATACGACTCTCATACCATTATATATGACACTCATACTATTCTATACCACACTCATACGATTCTACACGACTCTCATACTTTTATATATGACACTCATACGATTCTATACGACTCTCATACCATTATATATGACACTCATACGATTCTATACGAATCTCATACCTTTATATATGACACTCATACTATTCTATACGACACTCATAGCTTTATATATGACACTCATTCTATTATATACGACACTCAAACGGTTCTATACAATCTATACATGAGTTGTATACGCGGTTAATCTTATTCTATACAAAAGCATACGATCGATTCGCCAAATTTGGAATTGTATAAGCTTGAATAGAATCTTGTACGTCAATCGTATAGGATTCAATGCAATTCCATAAGTTCTTGTACACATATTGTGTACGATGGAACACCAAATGTTTATACAACTTATGTACATTTGTTAGAAATTGCATAATTTTTCGTTTCTTATAATCCGTCTTTTAACTGTTTAGCTAAACTTGAACTTTTTTAATTACATGAATGTACAATTTTTAAATGTATTTATCTTTTTGTATTTCTGATGAATTGAGTTGTGAAATTTTATTTATACCTAAAGATTCTAAACTTTATTTAGATCAATCCTTAATATTTAATATCGAACTTCATGTGGAATTTAACATTCAAAATAGTACGAAATGAAACAAATAAAATTAAGAGAAAATTAAAAAAATAATTTTCCTCCACAGCAAGCGACGATGATGGCGAGCTACCCGGAGCTGCTGGTGGCGGCGGTGGTGGGAGAGAGGATGGAGGATAACGAAGCCCTCCAAGTGTCCGGCACACTCCACGCCGCGTCCGTCACCTGCCTGGCCTCTAGACCAACCTTCATGCCGCACATGGTAAGCCGGATGACAAGGATGCTTCACTAACGGCTAAAAATAACCTTCAGTGAACAAAGGTTGATGAGTTTTAAAATGGCACCTTTTACCCGTCTGTTTACTATCCCCATTTTACTCTCTGGTGATGAAACCAATGGAACCCAGATACCGAGCCACTCCAGAGGTCCAAAAGGAGATGATTGAGTAGTGTTGCCTCTGCTGGGAAAGTTGGGGAAGGGAAAGGAGGAGTTATTGGTAGTGTGAGCAGAGTGGTGAGTTTTTTTGTCCAGTTTATGTTGGTATATGTATGGCGCCAGGGTTTGTTCAACTGCAGTCGTATGTTTCTAGGCAGTGAGTTTCCAGATGGGCCTGTTTATGATGGCTGTTGCGGTATAATTCTGTTGTGTTGTCTGTTGTGATTATATGCTTTGTTATGTGTTTTTGGATATTTTTGTGGATGCAGAGTTTTTGGGATGGTTGAAGTGGACAAATGTGGAAGTAGTTCTCGGCTGGGATATTTCTTCTGTCTGGATGAGGATGGTATGTTGCTAAGAGAGTAACAATGGTAATACGTGTGTGTGGTTGTGGCAAGTAATTGATTTCCTCTTTGTCTTAAGTGTTTTTGACCATGTCTATAAATGTGTTAGGAAGGACCTTTTTTGTGTTTTCAGTCACTTTGCTGAAAGTTTTCCGTTTTTTATGTTTGTTTCTGAGAATATAGAAGCTCAGGTGAGACTAATGTAGTTTATTGACGTTCGGAAAAATAAATTTATCAAATCAAATTATCATAAAAATTATCAAAAAACATTATAAAATAAAAAAGCCTAAAAATTTTAAGAACCTGGTTCAATGTTTCTTGCAGAACACAATTCCCCCGGATATCATTCACGTGCTGATGGATGCAGATGACTATAAAGAGTCGTCCATTCTGCAATACGAGAAGATCAATGTCCTTCGAGAGGTGAACAAGGCGTGGATAGGTTTTTCCCAACCCCCACCCGCTAGGTACTGCTCCCCGTCCGTACACAGATGCTTCCAGATGGATGTTTCCGCCACGTCCGAAGACATCGTCTCTATCTCTCGACAAGGGTCGGAGAATTATGAGAAAGACAGGAGGTGAACAATCAAAAGAACTTTGGGGGTTTTATTTTCCTTAAATTTTTACTTTTTAAATTATGAATAGTTTATAAATTATGAATAATTTCTTAAACTATGAATAGGCTAGTATCTTAAATTATGAATAGTTTTTAAATTATGAATAGTTTGTTAAATTATGAATATTTTTTTAACTTATGAATAGTTTGTTAAATTATGAAAAAAAAATTAATTATGAATAGTTTGTTAAGTTATGAATAGGCTAGTTTCTTAAACTATGAATAGTTTCTTCATTCATGTCATTACAAAAAAAAAGTTTGTTTTTATTTTAAAGGAACTATTTATTTAATCATTTCATTGTAAATGAAAGTTTTCATTATTCTATTTTAAGTGAAAATTATAATTATTCTGTTTTTATAATTGTTCTATTTTTTTAATTATTCTAACTTTTTAAACATTTTAATTTTTTTATTACTCCATTCGTCAATTATTCTATTTTAATCGAAGGTTTGAATTATTCTAGTTTTTCAGCTATTCTACTTTAAGTTAAAATTTAATTATTCTATTTCTTAATTGTTCTATTCCTTTATCTATTCTATTTTAAGTGAAAGTTTTAGTTATTCTATTTTTTAATTATTTTCTTTTTTTAATTATTTTATTTTAAGTGAAGGTTTACTTATTTTATTTTTTTATTTACTCTTTTTTTTAATTATTCTGTTTTTTAAAATTTTCTATTTTGTTAATTATTTTATTTTTTTAATTATTCCATTCTTCAATGATTCAATTTAATTAATTATTCTATTTTAAATGAAGGTTTTAATTATTATTTTTCTTTAATTATTTTATTTGAATTGAAAGTTTTAATTATTCTACTTTAATTGAAAGTTTTAATAATTCTATTGTACTTTAATTGAAAGTTTTAATTATTCTATTTTTTAATTGTTCTATATCTTTAATTACGATATTTTTAATTATTTTACATCTTGCAGTCGCCATCTTTGAACAGTCTAAAAAAATAATTGGTTTCAGGTACGCGGGAAAAGTTTCGTCTGATTCAGAAGGTCATTGGGAACCCAGTTGCAAAGGTGGTGACGAGAACTTCAAACCCAAAGATGGAGGAAGGCCTAAAAACAACGGCGAGAAAGACAAGCATTCGAAAGTATCTTCTTCAAATGATAAGAAAAACAACTTTTCAAAGTTCAAAAAAGAATCTTCTCAAACCGAATCCGAAAAAGATATGTCTTATCAAAACCAGATAACAAGTCTAGAGGAAACTGAAGACGTTCCTCAGCTGAACACTTCACAACCCCTATTAAATGGTTTAGAACAAGCAAATGGGTCAAACAAAGCTGTCATGATAGACAAAGAAGAAAATTTGATAGAAATAGACGCAAATGAAGGTATCAAGAAGGAGTATATAACAGGCAATGAAGAAAGCAAAGATTTCAAAAAAGAAAATATGATAGATAAGGAAAGAAATAAAGTTTTTAAAGAGGAAAATATGATAGACAATGAGGAAAGCAAAGATGCCAAGAAAGAAAACATAATAGATAAGGAGGAAAACAAAAATTTAAAAGGGGAAAATAGTTTTACAGAACATTCGAAAAAGAAGAATAAAAAATCAAAAGTAAAACAGCCTAAAGGCGGGTCCCTTTTCAACATTGTCTCTACTATGAAAACAACTTCAAAACCAAACTGTGATATCCGACCTGAAACGAAGGATGTTTCTTCTCTAGAAATCTCCTCAAATATGACAGAAGTTTCCAAAACTGATAACCTGGAGTCTTGCTCAGATTGTTTGAAGGAATCTGCAAAAGGAGAAGTTGAAGAGAACATTGAATTGAAAATAATTAACGTTTCTCAGTTGAAGGACGAGCTTCAAACCAACTCAAAAGGAGCTGTAAGTCAACCTTCAACAATGGAGTATAATTGTTTAAGCCCTGACGATACATCTGCTAAGCAAGCTGAAATGATTCCCAGTAACTGCGAAGAAAGTCCATCTACAGCGGTGGGTGCAACAACAATCCTAAACATAGAACCTAATATGAACAGGTGTAATAAAAACAAAGATAGCGACCCCACAACGAAAATAACGAATTTATTTTTAAACAATTTTGTGAAAAACTCAAAACCAACAAATGACGTGAAAAAGAAAGTAAAGAACGAACAAAACAGCGAAAACTCGAACCCAAACAGAAGTCAAATATCGTCTTTAATTGTGCGAAATGTAGGCATCGACAAATCGGAGGAAGCCTCAAAGGCCATAGAGTCTACAAGGAGCCGAGACTTGGAAATTAACTTTGGCGAAGAGAAGCGTCTGATAGACGAGAAGGAAAAGGAAAAAACAAACATGGTGTTCCTTGCTGAGGAAATACAATCGATGATGCTCTATGAACAACCCAGTTTAGTCACAGTTTATTCTGATCAATCGATGCAAAGTGAAAGTTTGAACGAAAATGTTCCAACCGAAAACAATAAAGATTCAACACAACATTTAGAAAGCTTGACCGATGTTGTGAACGCGAGTGTTGATGATAACTTTGTCTGTGATAGAAACAATAAAAATAAAGACTTGAATCATCCTCAAAAATCAGAGGAAGTTGACAATTATATAAATATTTTCTGTGATAATGCAAAAGAAACAAAAAATGAAACCAATGAACAAGAAAGAACTAAAAGTATAGAAACCAAAGAGGAACCAGAAAATGTAGTTTCCCTTGAAATATGCCAAAGTGAAACCAAAGACAAGGAAGTTCGGTCGAAGTTAAGAAGTGAAAGCCTGTGCAAAGAGGAAGCTCAGCCAAAGTTAAGAAGTCGAAGCCAAAGTCAAAGTCTGACCAAAGAGGTAGCTCAGCCAAAGTTAAGAAGTCGAAGCCAAAGTCAAAGCCTTAGCAAAGAGGAGGACGAAACGGCCAAACTATTGAACCGAATCTTAAAAGCCATCGAGAAACTTGAATCCGAACGTCCCGAGCTGGTGCGCAGAAGAACGTCTGACTCGTTCAGAGAAGCCATCGAATCGAAACGGACAACAAGTGATGCCAAATGTGAATGCAGCTGCGGGTTACGAGAGGCCAAAGAAAAAACAGTCCAGCAAATCGAAGCCAAACCTCCTCTTCCAACTATCAGGAATTCGGTAAGACTAAAATATTTTTTAGGAGAACATGTTTTTGGAAATTATATTTTGATCCTATGAAAGCACAATTCGAATAGGCGTATGTTAAGAATATTATTTGGTGTACCTTATTTATGAGGCCGTTAACAATACACTGTTATATGCTTCACTACAACCATACAATGAGAACAGCGAATGGCTTATTAAATGCAAGTCATCATCACGATTCTCCCACAGGGTAAACCACCAATTCCAGAGAAGAAGGCGCACGTGAAAACTGATTCCAAGCCAGCTGAAGTGACACCTTCCTCCTTTCCCGTAATTTTAAGAACCCACAACAAGTCATCATCAGGAACTCCTGAAGTGAAGAGGCTTTCGATTCATCGTGCAATTCCAGACCAATCTTCAGGCGAGACTCAGGACGAAGAAAATTATTTCAGCGCCTGCGAAAGCTTAGATGGACAAGACGGTAATACAATCAATTTTTTTCATTTAGGCCTACAAATGTCGCATTATATGTATATAAGAAAATAATCATTGGTTACGGTCGGATGCAGCTGCGGATGCAGATTCGTCGAGCCATAGCTGCGTATCGAGCTTGTTTTACGCATCTGTGGCATTTCGGGTGTGTACAAACTTTATCAGACGGTCGATTTTTCGGCAGAGTGCCAACAAAAATACTTTTCTATTTTAAAGTGGAAGTTCGTTTTTGATCGTTTTTATTTCATAAAAAATAAATATAGTTCACTTAATTGCAAAATTATTTTGAAATAAAACAACTATAAATAAATTATTAACCTTGGGATAAACGAATGGTGTTCATACGGTGATCGACGGATAAAATTTATACCACACCCAAAGCGACACAGCTGAGTAAAACTAACTTGATACGCAGCTCTGGCTCGACAAATCCGCATCCGCAGCTGCATCCGACCGTAGACATTGATTTTAATTCAATTTTTTGAACTCCCTGTAAGTTTTGAATTGTAATTTCTGTTTATTGTATCTCTAATAATCTGTTGTTTTACTGCAGGTCTATACTATCATTTATTTTGGGGACGATTTTTCGGAATAGAATACTTGCATAAACTAAAATCTTGTCCACAGTTGAGCGTCCCTACAGAGGCAGCTCTTGGAAGAGGGTGAATAACAAGACCAGTTTTGCGAAAGAAGGAAATGAAGAACCGAAGAGTGGAACTGATTTTGCGAAGGAGGGAATAGATGAACCGAAGACCCGGAAATCATTCGCGGACAGGCTGAAGGAGACGCTAGCGAGAGGAGAAAGTGGCGAGGACTCCTTGTCCCGACCTGAGACGCCGGCGGAGAGACTGTATCCTGAAGGAAGGTCAGTTGCTCCCTCTGGAGATCTTGATCTCTCACAGATTGGGATTTCAAATAAGTGTTGGTCATTTGCTCTATCAGATTAATTGCTTGTCAAACATTTCAACATGTGACTTTCTTCTAACTCACTCTCCAGATTTATCACAGTAAGCTAAAAAATCAATAAAACTTTTGGTTATGATTCGCTAGTTTGTAAAAAGAGAGTAAGAAAATCACAAAGCTATTTTGCTCAAAAATGTGCAAAACATAGGATGGAATCAGTAGCGTACCTGAGGGGGGGGGGGGCGGTCCGCCCCGGGCGGCACAATTTTAGGGGCGGCATTTTGTGACCCAACATATTAATATATATTAATATGTATTTTGACAGAATTTTTTGGCATGAACGGTCAAATGAAATTATGTGATAATTTTTAATTTTGAAAAAAGTGAAAAAATAATTTTAAA
>JARUHE010080616.1:0-15257 GCA_031471125.1 Archaeomysis grebnitzkii
CCGTTATTTAGGTTTGTTATGACTGATGACGACTGTTATTTAGGTTTTCCTGACTGAAGATGACTGTTATTTAGGTGTTTATGATAGATGATGATCATTATTTAGGTTTGTCCTGACTGAGGATTTTGTAAATTGCTTTGTGTTCCCAGGTCATAAAGACTATTCACAACCACCCGCAGCGCACAGCCGTGGTCCATCACTGAAGGGCTGGACCGCCAGTAACGCCAACGTCCTCGCTGCCGCCGCCACCAATGCAGCCTCCCTCGGCCTCAATGCCAACGGACAGGTGCCCGGTTACGCCCATGCCCTCGGTCGCAGCGGTCACGGCGTGGTCGCATCGCAACATTCGCCCACGACCAGGTCTAGGGTCATCTCGCCGGTGCCGCAGCTCACCATGACTGGCACCCTGGCGAACCTGATGCCGACGCAGGCCGACATCTACCGCGACTACCGCAGACCAACGGCGCCACAGAACGTGGCTGCGGCTGCTGCAGCCGCGGCGGCCGCTTCGCACGTGTATGTCGCGACAACCCAACCGACGTACTTGCCGTCAGCTCTGCCACCTGCACACCAAGTGAACCCGTTCACTCCCGGGTAAGTCAACTTTAGTCTTTGCTCTTGGCTGATATGGCAGCAGTGTGCCATTAGTTGGAATTACAAAAATTTTAATGTAGACTTTTATAGAAGCTTACAGTGGATAAGTCCAAAAATACTTTAAAACCACAATTTAAAAACATTTTATAAATACTTTTTGATTTGAATTCGGTCATTATGTTTGTTTTTTTGTATTGATTTGAATTAAATAAAAAATATTTAGCCTACTTCAGCAAAAAGTCCAGCCCACAATAATGAAGACTGTCATAGAACATGACAGAAATTCGTCTTCTTCTCGCTACTTAGAAGTGTGCCAAAAGCAATGTTTTTTTGTGACCTTCAATAAAGAAATCATTTTAAACAAGTGTATTTCTGTCAAAAGTGAACCTCTTTTTTAAATGAAAAATATATGTTCCATGTTATTTGAATGTGAGTTGCCTCACTTGTGCTATTTTTTTTATCCAAATGTTATCATGTTTTTCATTCCAGGGGCACGTTACCTCCACCCGCCCACCACAGCAGTGGCAGGACCGTACTGGCGGCTCCACCCACACACCCGTTGCCCGCCCACATGCAACCCGCGGTTTTCCCAAGTCACCCGCAGGTCGCCCCCTCCTACACCGCCTACACCACACTCTCGCCATCCAAGAGCCAATATCCGGGCATCTGGTTTGCCGAATAGATCCCCAAGAAGCGGCGCCATGATGAGGAATGCCGGACAAAGAAGACTGTCGCCCAAAATATGCATCCGAAGAACTTTTTTTTAGAACTTTGTTGAAATATTTTTTTGAAAAGTGGCTCGTAGTTAAACAGTTCTTGATTGTGATCTTCTGCGATAGAAACAAATGCAAAAATTATGCCATCGATGTGGTTAAAAATATTTATTTCTGCATTAAAATGCTCTTTTGTTATCGTTTTTCTTCGTACAATGTGCTTGCACTGATGTTTTTAGTGTCTCCGACCAACTGTTGTTATGACATCAAGTGGAATGGAATTTTAGTCAACAGCCAACAGTTTTATTTTGACGGCAATGTTTTTTATTGAAAATGTTTGAAACTTTTGTTTTTAACCGTTATGTACATTGTGTATCTAGTGTTTAGCTGAATTATATTTAAACGGGGCTGTGTCTAGAGTGTTTGCAAGTTTTTTATCGAAAAATTTTACGTCTTATTGGTTAGTATAGTTCTGTGTCGATTGTCAGTCGGCCATCTTGAAAATGTTATCGTACACGGCCAGCATGAGGAGCACGAGTGACGAGATACGATGTGCACATTAACCCAAGTTTACGTGTTCGTAGTTGAGCTTTGTGATAAACAAGTATTATTTATATTATTATTATTATTGAACATTAATGATAATGATCACGACGGCCATCTAGGATTGCCGTAAAATGACCTTAAAGTTTATTATTATTCTAGTGATTATTTACGATGGAAATCGATTTCAATATACACTAGTACACGTGGATGTTTACGTATGTACGTGCTGCTTGTCTATGTTTTATAAACTTGTAGTATAGATAAACAGAACATTTTTATTTTAAAACTTTTATTTACTTTAACAGAACACTTCTAGTTTGAAATTTATTTACAATTATAATCCAAAGAAAATAATTTGAAAATCTGTGTTGAACTTTATCAAGTTACACGTCCCTTGGACAATATGTGCTCAACAACGTGTTTTCATAAACTACAAAGTTTTTATTACTATTTAAAAAGTTCTATGTATAATTATGCACTAGCAGGGTGCTACATTTCTATGCTGTTCATATGAAGCCCTGCATCAGTGTGCCAAATTTGATCACCAAACCACAGAATTCACTAAGGATTTTTTAACAAAAGATTTTTTATTTTTTAATTAACAAGATATTTTTTAATTTAAATTACTTTGTTTTGGTTGTGAAAAATGGCACACTGTCCTTTCCTTTTGTTTGTTAATTTCCATTTGAAATAGTTTATAGATTTTTTCATAATTATATATTGAAAAAGTGAAATATTTTTTGTGCTAACTATGCTTACACTGTTATGGATTATTCCACTGTTTTATTGTGGATGTGTTGTAGCAGGACGTTGCTTTTGCTGCCGTTCTAGTGATTACTCTATTAGAATTACTATTGGAAGGCACTGTTGATGGCAGCTGAAAGAATGCCCTGCGTTGTAGTAATATTTTGATTGGGTGTTACATTTTTGATCTCTCGCATCATACGCTTTCACATTATTAACCCTCCCATAAATGTACATCTATGCCGTGGGTGTAAACGTAGTTTTAGTCATTGCTCGACTGTTTGGCGTAGTTGTCGAGATTTTTTTCTCCGACATCGTTAACGGCAGGAAATCCGTACTATGGGGTTGAGAAGGTTTTGGTATTTATATAAAATGTTTTGGTTCAAGCGTTGAAAAAGGTCGCATTTAAAAATCTCTGTAAATGTCGATTAGTTTATCTATTATAAATTAAGTTGAAGAAAATCGAAATAGTTTAGAAAAAATCTAAACCTGTAATGTCTTTGTTCATCGGTTGCCTGATGCTCGTGCATAAGAACTATCAGATATAATATTAAATTTATCTTTCATGTATCGTTTAATGCTCACAGAAAAATGAAACAGTCGAGCAGATGCTAATGTTTAATGTTCACCATAAATATAAACTCACCATAAAAATACTCTATAATGAATGGATATTTTCTCATTACTTAGAATGATTTAATCAATTTTATTGTTGGGACATCATATGTTGATCGAAAGCTTATCAGAAATAAGTTATGTTTTATGGATATCTTTTTTCAATAGTTTTTTATCTTACTCTAAATCTTGTATATATGTATGTATCTATATATTTTATAGAATTTTATAGTTTAAATTTTTCATGATATTTAAGCGCCGATTTCTTGAGCGAATATGATGTTTTGAACACTGAAACAAATCTAGTTGAAGCCTAGATGATATCTCGGACAGTAAATGTGTTTTGCACCCATGGCCTGGTTCTATTTTTGCTCATCACATTCACTGCCTGATGATCGTTTATAGATATTGTTGGCTTTGTATTGTAGAGGGTATCCACCAACCCATTTTTCCTCGGCGTATCTGCCACCCGACATTCAATCGTAGCATCCTATTCTTGACGAAACAAAGCTTTGTTGACCCAACAAACGAACTCGGACGTTCTTCGGATTATCTCCGAATAAGAGAACAAACCTTACACTGCTGAATGGACGCCAATTCCACAGTGGTGCCCTGAAGCCAAGTCGGAGGCAGATGCGCTTCAAACTGCCTGTTGATAGGAATGTTTGAGTGGGCGTTAAATTGTGATGTTTGTTCTAGTGCCTAAACTTTAGGTTATATAGATGCTAGTTTTTGTCGTAAGTAACACAACACCCTGTCAAATCTGTAGTTGCCTCTTAATTAAAATATTTTGTATGGCTCGATGTTCGTGTCTAACCACAGAAAATCGAACCTCCTGTGGCCTTTGCTGATTGGACTGTTATGAATAAATTAATGGTAAAATTACCATAAAAATATACGACGACGAACTAGTCGGCCGTACAAATAATATTTTACAATTATTTTATTAAATGGTGTTGATTTATTATTAGAAGTAGCCAAGTGTCTTACATTTAAATGACCATTCAGCAGAAGATGGTGACAGTTGCCCTTATTAATTGATCGTTCGTGAATGCTTTCATGAAAGAGAATAGTTAGTAAATATATTTCTATAAATGATGGCATAGTGTGTCTGATCATATTTAATTGATCGAAACAACCTTCATTTGATTTTATGATTAGTCGATGGACGGCACACTTCATATTAGGTGTTGTATAAATATTCCGCTCGTGCGCCTTTCAACCTTTGCTAAATTGAATGTTTGTTGCTTATCCTCTTTTGTACAAGAATTTTTATTCATTTTATTAATGCCATCAGTTCATTATTTTCTCAAAATTATTGCCATTAGTTTCATTTTTTTCTAAAATTTAATGCCATCATTTTCATTTTTTCTCAAATTTAATGCCATCATTTTCATTTTTTTTCTCAAATTTAATGCCATCAGTTTCATTTTTTTCTAAAAATTTAATGCCATCATTTTCATTTTTTCTAAAATTAAATGCTATCAGTTTCATTTTTTTTATAATAAATATATTCTAAGTTCATTTTAAAAATTAATGCCATCATTTTCTAATATATATAATCCAGTTTTTTTTAATTTAATACCAATATTTTTATTTTCTAATATATATGTAATCTGGGGTTGTTTTAAAAATTAATGCCATCATTTTCTAATATATATAATCCAGGTTTTTTAATTTAATACCAATATTTTTATTATCTAATGTATATAATATAGGTTTTAAATTTAATACCAATATTTTTATTATCTAATATATATAATCTAGGTTTACTTTTTAATAACATCCTTTTTAAAGATTTTAGTTTGTAGCTACTATTTTTTTGGAACAAAATGTTTTGTTTATTTAAGATGTTTTTATTGTCTAGGTTTTCAAATGCTTTGTTGGTTTAGAATCAATTGCTTATATTGTCTAGGTTTTGATTTAGATTTTTATCGTTTTTAATAACCTAATTGTTTACCATGCAATAGAATAACTTCTGTGTATACTACTTCTAGAACAAATTTTCTAAAATTGAAATGCTCATAATTGTAGAAATTTTCCGATGTTAGTTCGTCTAATTGTAGGATTTTCACGCCAATCGTGAGTATAAAAAGCCGCAATTTTTGATGCTTTTTCTGTAACCGGGTGTCAAAAAGGGACTTTCAATTACCTCAATTTTACGAGCATCATTTCTGCGTGCAGTGCGCACCCAATCGGCTGAATAACGTTCACGGAAAATAGTCTTTTTGACACCCTGCGTATAAGTACATAATAAGTGTTTTGATGGTGCCTGCCTTCCTTGTCGTTATCATTAGTCAAACGTATATCTTAAGTCTGAGTCTCGTGCAGATTTGGTCAGGCACAGATAGCTTTATTGTAGTGTAGTGTTCGGAAACGTTTTTGTGGCGGACCTAAAATTTCTGGCAACTTAACTTGTTCTTCACCAATGTTGCCGTAAAAGGTTCGGCCACTCTGGATTCCTAGACCAACATGCTGTGCGTGTGCCAAATTTTCACAGATGCCTGGTTCATTCTTGATTAGTGAAAGCTAACGAATATTAGATTGATAGTCACATTTTTGATATTGTAATTAGGCGATGTAGAGTTATGGTGTGATTTTATATATTAATATTTTCTATATCAACAATGTACGTGTGCTATACATAAATAGATAAAATTGTATATGTATAATGTTCGTATATTCTTTTTATATAGATCTAATAGTTTAGCCAATATTTCCATGATTTATGTGGAAGGTGGATTATCTGGGATATATATATATATATATAAATTTAGAATATTAAATGTTTTTGTATATTGTATGTGTGCTATACATATTCACACAAATTTAGCCTAAGACATGGTAAATATACATGATAACTTAGAAATATATAGTTTTAAGCATTTATGTTTGTGTGTATATCTGATATTTTTATATATACTTACTTTACTTAGGTATATATATCCATTACGTGTGTCGGTCCTTGGCAACTTTCGGACCATTTGCCAACTATGATTATAATGGCCTGCACATTCATCTCTATTTGTAAATATATTTATATATATATATATTTATATATATATATATATATATAAATATATGTTTAAAAATTGTGCGTGTATGTATACTTATGTACATAAATACATATTTGCCATCTTATGTTTTTAGATCATTAGTCATTTGTATCAAATGCATTTATAGTTAGTTTGAGTATGTATATTTTGCTTTACTTTTTGTGTATATCTTCAGTTTTTTTTTGTATATCTTCAGTTTTAGTTTTAGAGTTGATTGCTGTATTAATTACCCTGATTGGTCATCACAGGGAAAAGATGAAACGGTTCTCCGTTTCTTGTTTTACGTTACGTTAACATTTAACCTTTTTTTATTTTACGTTACGTTAACATTTTACCTTTTGTTTTTTAACATTGCCACGGCACACTGGCTTTCTGTTTCGTGCACCACATGATTGCCGACTTGGCCAAACTAATAACATTGTAACAATGTAGTGTCGTTTAGTTTTTGTGCACTGCATTTCACCGATTATTTTGTCGTTTTACTAAATGTGCTTTAGTCATTTATTATTTGACGTTACACTAAATATTAACTACCATGGTATCAGTTCCTTAGTTGAATATATTAATCAATAATTTTGGGGCAGTTCTCCAACAATGTGGCACTTGCAATACGATGCCATTTTGGGCAATGTTAATCTGTGGTTAATTTTTGGGGTTGTTCACTGCTGTTTTAAAGTTTTAATTGCCATTTGTGTTAAAGCGAACTTTTACTAATTTAATAGGTTTTAGATTTGCTTTTTTATTCTAATAATTTAAACCCTCGGTATGTTTTAAATGCAACCAATTGTCCGAACTAAACTTGTCGTTTGATAAACACCAGCAACAGTTATTCTTTGGAGTGTATCATAAATATTGTGAAATTGTTTGTGGGTTTTCACTAGAGATAGTTCGGCATCAACTTAGGTTTTAACGTTATTTGTTAATTTATTTTACAATTTTGATTTAGGGTAAAGTGATTAGTCCTTAAGTAAGTTTTTCAACTGTAGTAGATGTGACGGGCTTCTATTTATTTATGTTATTTCGACACCCTTGTCCAAAATGTCCGTTAGTTGCGATGATGTAAATTGAAGTTCTTTTGTTTTGGTTCTTGAATAAATCAATCTTGCTATTAAAAGTAATGTTTAAAATTGAAGATTAATATTTTTCATTATTGAATTAAATTAAATTAAATTAAAAGTAATGTTTAAAATTGAAGAGTAATACTTTTCATTCTTCAATTTATGTTGTCGTGTTTTGGTTGGGTGATAAAATTTGCTCGTCTAATTATTGTTATCGTTAAATAAACCAACGGGCCGTTAACTTCTTCTTGGAACGGAGGTCCCATTTTAAATGTTCCGTAACCCGTTCTGTATTTGTTTTGAACGGGTGAATGACAAAAAATTTGGACGACCGTAGAATAAAATAATAGTCTAGTATCACTTTCGAATATATGTAAATATTGTGGCTTGCCAAAAATGAATAAAAATATGCTCATGTCATTGGAGGAATCTCGTGCACAATCGGGAGACACAAAAGTCTGAAGAAAGTTGCATTGCGATGTCGCGGTCGTTAATTTTTTGAAACATTCAAAGTACCTGAACTAAATATTAAAGAAAACTCAATTTTAAAATTGATTTCACAGATTATGATTTTTTTTATGCGGCCGAATATCTTATTTAGTTTGCATTGTCATTGTGATATGCAATAACAAGTAACCCTTCAGCGGGCAAAGGCCCGTAGAGATGGTAAAAATTTGTTGAATTGCCACCAATCATTTAAAGATTTGCCACCAATTATAATTAATGATTTGCCACCAATCATTTAAAGAGTTGAAGTTACGTTATAGGGAAGGTGTTGGCGAGACTTACCTCCAATAATTTGCGGAGCATATTTTTTGTCTCTACTTATGTTACGGCAGATCAGAAGGTCGAGATGCCTTATTTTTCAATCGTTAAATTCGTCGTAGTCGGTCGACTAACTGTGAGAAATTTTCGTTTGTTTTACGATAACTTTTCTAATTGCCTTAAAATGTTAGTAACAAAAGTATGAGCACGGCCACTTATATATTGTTGTACTGACTGGTGAAACGTGTATTTAGTTGATTTCCTGTACGGGATGTTTATTGATCGCTGTAGACATGTATATCCACCACATGTATGGCTTTTTGTACCACAAATTATTGTTAGTTCTTCATATGTATGTATAACTTAGAGATAATATTACCAACATTTTTCACTTGTCATAATGCATTTGTAAAAATTCTCATCCATTGTCATTGTAGTCTCACTTTCCTTTTCTTTTCTTGCAAAATAATAGACATTATTCTTAATCACCCTTAAGATGGTTTCGACATTATTCTTAATCACCCTTAAGATAGTTTTGACATTGTTATTAACCCTTTCCTGGCAGCACTATGAAACAAAAATAAATAAAATCACATTTTAGAGATGACTAGAAAGTACTAAAAATTTTGAACATAAAAAACTGTGGAGGAACCTTAGAAATACCGTCTTATACATGTTATTTAATGTATTCCTGAATAATTATATATAAACAATAAGAAATCCTAAATCTCTGAAAACTACTGTCATACAGGTTGATTGGTAACATAAACTCACCTTAAACTCATATGAGATGGTAATGAACAAACCCTTGCCCCAATGAACACCCGTGTAACTTTATTCTCAAATTAATCAATCTTTTCTAACCTAAATATGGTATAAACGTAAATTTTTCATCGGCACACAACGTAAGGTCGTCCAACGTGGAGACAGTGTCCTGCACTGCAAGATGAAGATTGGAATTGGACAGGGGCTTAAAGACAAGCATGACCAAGACTGTATTTTTGGTACATTAAGAAGAATGAAAATGGACAAAGAGTGTCTGCTTTTAAGTGCCTGGGCTTGTGTGTGACTGAGAGCAGAGAGCTTGAGGTAGAAGTCCATCACCGATTTCAATTTAGGTCCTCTATGACAGAAAAATAAGTCACAACTGAAAGGAAAGTTGTTTGACGCTGTGCTGTATGGTTGCGAAACATGTCTGAAAAAATCACGAGAAACGAAAAGATGTGATAATGAATGAATGAGGCACAGTAAAAGTTAGAGATGAGTAAGAAAATGCAAGAAAAAAGATTGAACTGGTATGATAGGGATGAAGAGGATGTACGGAGAAGAATAATTAACATGGTAGTATGAGAGGGAGACCAACGCTTAGGGTAGAAGTATCGGATAACAGAACATCTGCAAGAAAAAGTTTAGGAGACGACTGCATAACCTTTGACCAAATTAAAGTCGTAAAAACAAGTTTAAAATTTATTAGGAAATCTGATGTCACCAAATAAGAGTTGCCATTGCAGAACTGATGACTATTCAAACTTCCTTACGTTGTTAGTACTTTCTTGTTAGTCTTGCCAGAACTGATTTCCATCTGAACAAAGAAATATACGAGCCACTATTGCTGCCGGGATGGAGTTGATCACCTTAAGATGGTTTTGACGTTCTTAATCACCCTTAATTAAGATGGTTGTAGTTCTCTTGTTGTTTCATGATACAATTGTTTGTAGGATTTTTCTGTCGAGCTGATCGAAAAAAAAATAGTTCCGATTATATTGCACATAATTAAAACTTTGACCCTTGTCTGTTAAGGTAGATTATTGAAGTTAAAAGTAAGGTGGCATAAATTTCAGCTACATGTCTGCCATTTATATATGAACAACGTTGCGATGGAAGATTTGAAATTATCCTCGGCCAATCACAAGAAAACTTGTTTGAATTTTTAAGAATAAAGTTTAAAACTGCTTTATTGGCACATAGAATAAATATTAATTCAATTGAAAGATAAAATCTGCCTTAGAAATGTTGTCATTAAATGATATATAAAAGATGGTTCATCAAATGTATTTTGCAGCTTGAAAAAAGTTCAAGTAATGTATACTGTCATTGTGAATAAAATTGCTGTAATTGATTGAATTTAAAAGTAAATTTATAATGTCATTGAAATGAAGTTTAATGTGATTGATTGAACTATTGTTTATGCCTTTAGGGATCGATGTTAGTTGTGTAAATAAAATTAAAGTTTTTTTCTTTTATTATTTCTCAAAATTGTGTGGTCTAGTTGAGTTTATTTTTTAATTTAAAATTCATTAAAAGGTATTCGTTGAAAAGGGTTGGAACTAAAAGGTTGAATTGAAAGAAGTTAAAAATAAACTCCCTTAAATTAAAAGAAGTTAAAAATAAACTCCCTTAAATTGAAAGAAGTTGTGAAAATAAACTGCATTAAATTGGAGGAAGTTGTGAAAATAATTAGCACAACATGTTCCAACCACAAATCCATCTAAAATTGAAGCAAAGATGCCAACATTTGATGTAATTCTAATCCTTGTTTAATTTCAGGTCTTTAAAGCAAACCTATCTTGCATGCTTTTATACAGACCTCCTTTGTTAGATTTTGAAGTGAAAATATTTTTGTAGAAACATTTATTTGTCCTTTCAACTTTGACGAATTGGTTCAATGCTCAACTAAGAGGTCAATTGAATAAATTAATGCTTTAAAAATTATGGAAATAAAATCAAATATTTCTCTATGTTAAACTTGTCTCTTCTTATCCTATGACATTTGAATAAATGTACGCAAGACTGCATCGCATTCAAAATGTATCGAATTATCACTGGAGTCTAGAACATCAATAGAATAATAGCAAGTCAAGGCTCACTTTTCCTCCTTTGTACATACAGACTCTTCGACTCTTTACTTATGCAGCGCTGGGCATTGGCCCATTTATTTATATATATCTTCGACTCTTAATAACTGATTTCAAATTGGAACTACAAAATGACTACTACCAATATGAAAACAACCCAAAACTGCAATCCTTCAAGGAACGAGAGCTAACCATCTCTTTGGAACTACTGTAGATATAGACAGACACTAAGAGCAAGCTCCCTCTTGGGTTCATGATGGGATAAAGTCCTGTACCAAGCGAGACCCCAGGGAAGCTCAACTTGCTAAACATATGTTTATACTGATGGATCAAAGAGTGGAGACCGTGTAGCTTTTGTCGTGGCATATGAACCAAACCACTCCCAACTGCCTTAAAGGATCCCTCTGAAGCAAAAATATACTCAGCAATTGAGGCTACCTTATATATGGTAGAAGTGACCAGCTTGAAGCACTGGACAAGTTTCGCTGCAGGTGATTGTTAGACCAAACAATCACAGCCATACAAACAAAGCTAATAGAACCTCAACAACTTGGTCGGGAAATCACCTTATGCAAGGTACAGAGTCCTGTAAACCTCTGTGGCAATGGGGCAGTAAACAAACCTGCAATTGAAGCTAGCAAAATGCCTGACCTTTAGGAGAACCAAATATCCCACCAAGACCTCTACACCCTTATTCAAGATGCACATTAAGAGGAAGTGGGATCAAAATACTAGTCACCTTAGGTGCCTGAAACCAAATGTTGCTCCCATAACCAGATCTCTACTCTGGTACCGGAAATACGAAACAAAACTATCTAGACTACGAATAGGTCACACATAGCTACAAAATGTCTCTTGGAAAACCACCAGAATGCTGTTGAACACTTCCTGGTGATTTGCCACGCACTTGCCCAACTTAGAGCCAAATACGTGTCCCACATGACTACCAGAAACTCCTTGGAGTTAAAGCTAACAAGTCGCTGCTAATGACCTACCTGTCTGAAGCGGGAATACTGGGTGACATTTAGGTGAAGCCCGTGCCAATGCATGTCCTTCTGAATGGGGGCTGCCACATTGATTACAGCAGAGACCTTAATCTTGTAAAAGCAATAACATCGTGCTGTCAAAGTGAAATAAAACCCGACACAGGCAGTGAATGTGCTGAAACTGCACCCATACATAGTCTGGTCCACTAAGACCAAATGAAAGTAACTAACTACTCAGGTTACTCAAATAAATTAATGCACTCAAAGTTACACAAATGAATAAATGTACTGAAGGTTACACAAATGAATGAATGCACTCAAAGCTACACAAATGAATAAATGTACTCATGGTTACACAATAAATGTATAAATAATATAATTTGATGGCCATTTTTTTAGTGTTGAAAGATAAGGAAAAAGTGTCTACGTTGAAGTCTTCAATGAATTTCGTTATTCAAGATGTCATTGAAATGTATTGTTTATGGAACGGCAATAACATAAGGGAGGCAACCACCATTCAAATAACATATATCTTACCCCACTTGTGCTATTGTCAATCCATATGTTATTAACAATAGCACAAGTGAGGTAGTCCACCTTCAAATAACACATATCTTAACTCACTTGTCCTATTGTCGATCCATACAGTCTGATGGTCATGCATGTCGTTTAAATTTCGGGAAGATACAGTTCACTTTCTCATTTTACTCTTGATAAATACAACGAAGATGGAGTGCCCGGTACGAACTTTTATCGCCAAGTTCAATATCAATTAAAGTAAACAACTATTGGAATTTTAATTTTCTTTGAAACTAGAACGGTACTTCTAGTTTGCAAAGTATCTGATCTTCAGTTTTTGAATACCTGTACTTTGACCATATGTATGCTTAAATTCTATTAGAATTAGAGTAACTAAAAAGAAAGAAAGATTAAGCAATGCTGGCAAAGATTTATTTTGCTAATAACATCTGGTTCAATCTATATCACCTCTGAAGAAGTCGAACCTTATATCTTGTGTTGTACATGAACTTATCGTAGACCACTGACCTACAGTATATGGATTGACCCGCGCATTGTTTTGTCGTCCAATTTTTACATTTAAGCCTCATTGAGACAACGTTTTTTGTCTATAATGGTTTATTGCGTACAACTAACTGCAAAAAAAGGCTCAATCATATAATGAGAAAAAAAGAAAAATAAGGCATGATGTTTGTCTAGAAAAAGCTTACTTGAAAAAGTTAGAAATTATGGCAAAAGCTTAGTTTAGATCCCAATAAAGTACTGAACATGAAAATGATTAATATTTCACTTTTTTGTGAAATAGTACCTTATCGTACCTAACATAACATAAATCACAAATAAAGGTTAATCCCGTATCATGAAAAGATGGGTCGAGAATGTGTTGTATTACAGTAAAACTCCTTAACACATATCAGCCCATACTACTATATATAGTAGCTCTTTTTCCGATTGCACTAGTAATCGGTTCAATGGTAATTAACATTTATTTATCCGTACGTCTTATCTGCGCAGCCTACTATATATAGTAGGTGTGAAATTTAAATATATATGCACTGAGAAGTAAAAAAAATAGCAGAAGTGTATTTATAACATCTATCCGTTAACCTGATCAACAGTTCTTAAAAATAATTTGGGCATTAATGGGTTAACTAGGCACTAGAATGTCTCCCTGTTAAGGATGAGTCCCTTCTTTAAGAATATGGATTTTACCATTGTCTGTCATCGCATAAGAGGTTTTCTTTAATGAAATATAATTGTAAAACCAATTTTTATAAAGTAAACCATTTGGAAATGTTATGAAATTATTATAAAATTGAAGTATAAGCGTTTTTCTTACATTTTGATAGGTAATGTATGGTTGCGTTCAGATGCACACGCTAAGTGTTTTTTTTCTGCATGCATGCATGCAAAAAAAACTCCATGCATGCAGAAAAAACACTTTGCATGTGCATCTAAACGCAACCTATATGTCTAAGTCGTAAGGTTATTTTATAATTAATTTTTCAAAAAAGTATATTTTAAAATCAGTTATCGTGCACATTACCCTATACTGTATTTACTTATAAATAACATTTAATACAAATCCACTGTTTAATAAGTGTATTGAGCAATTAATAACTATTGAAAATTGAACTATTTAATTAACATAAAATAATCACATTTGTCATAAAAATTTATTTGACAGTCCATACTTTTATCTTTGGATTACTGATCAAATTTCTGCCACACCTACAAAGTCTCCCGCATCGACGATGTGCATCGATGCATGCACAAAAAAGACTGCATGTGTATCCGACCGTAACTATTATATATATGCATGTGCATCCGACCGTAACTATTATATATACAGCTGCAATTGTATCGGACATAAACACACTTTTTGTAGTTAGTTGATCTGAATTATGACTAAAGATCGTCCATTTTGACCAGCGGTTATATCTGATATGTATATATATAAACAGCTCAATAGGTGGCGCTGGCATCAGTTCCTTGTTGAGGAATTGTCCCTAGTTCAGGTGTTCCCTGTTCAGGTATTTCCCTTCTTTAGGAGGTTTACTGTATAGGGGTTGCCATGCGAAAGGCCTGTAGTAGAGTCGGCGTTGGATAAACTCAAAGAACTGAATTTTTTTAAAATGAATAATTGCATGTTGATTGAACCACAAATTTAAAAAATGTATACTTAATCTTAATCTTTCACAATTTAAGAATTTTTTATTTAATTATTAACAATTTATGAATTAAATTATTTTTCATCAATAATAACAGAAGTTAAACTACTTTTAGATCGAACTTTTTTTTAGGAAAACGCTTGAGTGGCGATCAAAAAAGAAGAAAAAACATCGTTACATGACACACCTGTCTAGACCAGAGGTTCATGGACCACTGGTGGTCAATGATGACTTTCTGGGTGGTCCACGGGACTTTCACTATATGTAGTAATGAAATAAAAATAAGTGCATATAATTTATTGAATTCTCAGTAAAAAAGATATTTTATCAAAAAAAAAAAATCATTAAAAAAGCAACAAAAAATTGTTCAAACTGTTTTTCCAAGCAAATAAAATTCTCATGCACATGGTCCATAGGGTAGGAAAATTGAGCTGGTGGTCCATGGCCTGAAAACGAGTTGAGAACCACTGGTCTAGACGCTTTGGCCAATCCATATATATAAGTCAGTGTCGTAGACCCTGGAGCTGAGGTACTCATTCGGTCCACAAATCTTGGTAAAACTGTACTTTCACCGATAATATAGGCAACGCCGGCTATTATTAACATATTATAACATATATTATAACATATATATA
>JARUHE010080727.1:0-15256 GCA_031471125.1 Archaeomysis grebnitzkii
ATTTCGATTGGATAATCTTGATAGAACGAAAAACTTTTCTAATTCAATAAAAAACTTTGAGAGACTCACACTTTCTCAGAAACATTTTATCTTCAATTTAAAACTACTTTCGCCTTTTGTAATTTTTTAAATATTGATGAATTAAAAAATAGTTTTAGTAATTTTTTTTCAAGTTAACCATCAAGCCTAAGCTTCAGAGTTTGCCCATTAGACTACATGAACATTGAATTTCAATCCAACTGTACTATTGCCCAAGAAACAATAGTCCTACCGAGCTATACCACTCCAAAACGTTGCAACCTTATACCATAGGTTAAAGATGTGTAGATGCACCACTCAATGCAATAAGCTTGGACCCAAATAAGCAGTCTTTCAAGATATGTCCCGTAGAAGCCAATGTAAATCGTCTGTTTTTGTAAGTTTTGGTAAATCAATAGCAAGACAG
Source organism: Archaeomysis grebnitzkii (assembly GCA_031471125.1). Taxonomy (NCBI): domain Eukaryota; kingdom Metazoa; phylum Arthropoda; class Malacostraca; order Mysida; family Mysidae; genus Archaeomysis; species Archaeomysis grebnitzkii. Next base: position 446 of record JARUHE010080727.1, read on the forward strand.
TATTTTGAAATTTAAAATAATTAATATTATAAATCAAAGGTTTATACGTGATTAAATATAAGTTTTAAACAAAAAAAAATTCAAAATATAAGTATTAAATGATTTAATAAAAAAAATAGTTCCCAGGAAGAAAGAAAAATACATTGAAATTACATAGATAAATACATTATATTGAGGTATCTGGCACCTTAATTGTGGCGGTATCTGGCAACTCGAGGTCCATCCTTCTCCATTGAAATATCTTTAGTTGAGCATCTATGCGTCTTTGATCTATGTTTATATTCACGTTATTGTATGTGTCTTTTTTAGCCAATGTTGAAGTGAATTCTCACCAGAGTCTGTTCAGGCATTAAAATGCCTTGCCAGTGCTCTACTTAGACATGTTTCCCAAAAAACAATTTTTTAAAAACAAATTTTAAGAAAAAACATGTTTCTATTTAGAAAGAATTGTTTTTAAAACTACGTTTTTTTTAGAAAGAAAAACATTTAAAAAACGTTTCTTTTTAGAAAGAAAAATCTAAAGAGCAATGTTTCTTTTAGAAAGAAAACAAATCTTGAGAAAAAATATGTTTCTATTTAGAAAGAATTTTTTTTTAAAACTATTTTTCTTTTTAGAAAGAAAAATCTAAAGATCAATGTTTCTTTTAAAAAGAAAAAAATCTTAACAAAAAACAGGTTTCTATTTAGAAAGAAAAAATGCCTAAACAAAACATGTTTCATTTAAAAAACTATCGTTTCTTTTTAGAAAAAAACTTGAGAAAAAAACATATTTAAAAAAAACATTTCTTCTTAGAAAAAACATGTTTCTTTTTAGAAAGAATTTTTTTTTGAGAAAAAACATTTAAAAAAAAACATGTTTCTTTTTTAGAAAAACAAAAAGCATTTTCTTCTTGAAAAAAAATCTTGAGAAAAAACCAAGATTTATTTTTTAAAAAATATGCTTCTTTCTATAAAAAATACATTTTTATTTTTAGAAAAAAAATAATCTTAAGAAAGGAGATATTTTTTTAATATTTTTCTTAGAAATAAAAACATTCCTAATAAAGATGTTTCTTTTTAGAAAGAAAAGAAACTCTTAAGAAAAAATATGTTTTTTAAATAAAAAAAAGTTCGGTGGGCAACATTTCAAGTCATACCTCAACGTCATTTGATTCCAAAGCAATTATTGAACTTCGTAGGCTGTCCTCATCCGCCTTCTGACAGCACTTCATGAAAGATTGTCCAATGGCCTGGCTATCCTATATATATATATATATATATATATAAGGTATAAGGTTGTCCTCATCCGCTTTCTGACAACACTTCATGAAAGGTTGTCCAATGGCCTGGCTATCCTATGGAAAATGTGTTGAAAAGGGTAGGTACGTTTGAGCAGGAAAATTAACGTTCATTGGTTGATATAGATTAACTATTGAAAACATTATTGCATTCCATCGTTACTTTTTGTTTTGATTTTGAGCGAACTTCTTTTAACTTCTTGGTGGAGATGTTCATGTGTCACTTTTGTCAAAGTTCTTTCCATGAGACTAACTAAAAGGATGGATCAGAAGTCATTTCCTTGAAAGATGGTTGAAAAGCAATTCTCATTTAGGCATGAATGGAAAAAAAAGAAAAAAACATTCACTAGTTTTGCTGAGACCTGAATGTTTTTTTTTATGTTTTTCACATTTGTTGTAATATGACTATGCTTATATTTTGAGAAAACCTTGACCTGTCTCATTACATGCCATGAAATACATTGTATAACATTAGTAGTTTGTATATGTATGAATTAATATATTGAAAAACTTAAGTTCAGTTGAATTTAATTCTTTTTCACGGTTCATCTTTAATCTCACGCCTTCTGGATCTGCTCATATAAATTAAGAATGAAATTGCCTCGTTCAGCCTCTTTGTGGACGATACTCGGCTGCAGCCACAAACAAAGATGAATTTACTTGGGGAATGCTTTCGAAAGCAAGACATGATCAATCCGAATTACTGAGGCTACACGAAGAGCATCAATAAGGTATAACACGTTGGCTGTGTCCTCAAAGAAGTGGTAAGACTGTAGAAGACGAAATCCTTATTATATAGAACATATGCAATATAATATAATATAAATGTATACAGTAAATCTATAGAATATATATACAAGTATATATTGTGTACACAATAAATGTTTGGTTGATTTAAATTAAATTGAATCAACTTAGGGTAGAAATAATGTGAATTAAATATGAATGTATTTCCAACATGTTTTACAATTTTGTCTTTTTTCAACAAACGATTTATTATAAAAAAATAATGTTAAATGTATTCTTTGTAACATTTTTGATTTGACAGACATTAGAAATCACATAAAAGCAATGTAATTTAAAATACACAGAGCATTGAGGATGACTGTCCAAAAAATAACTCCGTTTCGTATTAAACCTCATACAAAGTTGGAAAAAGTAGACTTAAACTTAATTTCCGGACGATCTTTCGATGCAAATGCTAAATGCTGACATTTAAACGAAACTTCATTGCGTCGCATCAGTTTTATTGATGATCCTCTTACAGAAAGATCAGTTTTCGTTACAGGAAAGATTTAAGGTTTTTGTTCAAAACAAAGAAGAAGAAATTTCGTAGATTAAAAAGTATTTTAAAAATATATTTTGTGTCTATAAATGAGAGTTGTTTAAGAAATTGTTTGATTTAGTTAAATAAACAATTGGTATGAAGTAAACCGATTAATGGAAAAACAGTATACTACCTCACTTCGCAGACCATATTTATAGTATATTATGCATTCTAATAATTACAACCAAAGAGTTTAATATGTCCGCAATTCGTGAAATAATTTCATAAAAAGAAATATGTTTATAAATCAAAAACAATGAATATTAGTCAACTTTTATTTACAAATAACTTAAGATCTTTTGATAATGTTAGTTTCACAACTTTGGATTTGGATTTGGACTTACATCAAAACTTGACATTCTTCCATAAATTTCCAAATGCATCAGAAAGCACATTTTTGAACTCCAGAACCACATTACCAAACACAACAAAAACGAGTGAATCGTCAATAAACTTGGATCCAGAAGATGACAAGAGAACCTTGTTGCCGGATCCCCCCACCAGGAAGGTCCCCATTTCTGGCTTCCCTGCCAGGCAGGTCTCTTGGGTGGACCAAGACCCTCCCGGGGCAGCTGGATTGTCCTTCGCGTTGCTCGTCGTTACGTTCGTCGTCTTTGTCGTCACCTGCTGCGTCTCTGCCGCAATGTGCATCCTGTCCTGCTGCGGAAGTCGAAGGAGGGACTCGGTCACAGAGGGAAGTGACGGACGCTGGGTGCCGGGCGTCGGCATGATCGACTACGTGCCCCCCGAGAATAGGTGAAGTTTGGTACAAGGTGGCAAAGGGATGAATAGTAATATTTAAAATTCAATATTTCCCTATAGCACTTTACAGCACAATCTCGAGTAAGACCTTAGTTTAAGGAAAGGTGGAAGAAATATATTTGTCAATAAATATTTATATTTAAATTTTTTTTAAAAGTGTTTAATTAAAATGGAAAGTTTTAATTCTCCTTTCAACCGACTAATGCCATCAATATTTTTAAAATTTAAAGAGATTATTCCATTCGTGGGGAAAAATTAAATTATGATTTACAGCTTTAAAGCACAAAAGCAAGATTTTAAACTTGCTACGTCTGGTCATTGCTACCCAATGCAGGTCTTTAACAGAGGTATTAACCCTGCGTGTTCATATTTTGATTTGGATACGGTCAGTCAAGCTGCAGTATTCTGAATTATCTAGACCTAGGCTACCAAATGTATTAGGTAAATTATATATTAAAGTATTGCAATAACCCAGATTGGAAAAAATGAACGCTGCACTATATGGTCTGTAGCCTCTCTGGATAGATATACTCTAATTCGTTTGATTCTTATTAAATACAAGCATGACTTAATTAGAATAAACTTAATTAATGTAATGTTTGTCGAATATGACCCTCAGATTTTTAGTTGTATTAGATAGAACTACAGTTGCTGTTCCAATTCTAAAAGATATGTTAATCTTATTCAGTTTTTTGTCTCGTACGAAACACAATTGATTCAGTTTTTCTATCATTTGTTTACAATTTGTGGGACAATACAAATGCTGTTGTAGATTCCAGTGCATAGATTGCATCCAAAACAGATTTTTCATCTTGATTTCAAACATGTAGTTTATGTAGCCAAAAAAGAAAGTTCTGTGCAACTTCCGACATTGGGTCACATGAGACAATCAATGCTTTGATAATCATCTAAATCATTGCAATTTTTGTGATATTAAATCTATAACGTAATATTTCAAGTAATTTCTTACGGGATTGTATTTTAGACCGCACTTTTTCTGAATCAACTTATTTTGCAATTTAATAAAAATCTTATAACACTGTGTCAGTGTGAAGGAATTAGAAAATTAGTGCGGTCAAAATTATGATTTACGTAGGCTGTACATTTGTTTCTTTTACTTTCATGTGACAAACAGCAGGTCAGTTCTACAATTTATTTCTACATTTCCTCCACCAAATACTATATTTGTTTTTCTCGTTAAAGCAGCCTCACTATAGCCATCATTACTTCCATTCTGTTCTCTTGTCAACTTCTGTATTTGTTACTATGTCCTTCAATCGCTGTTTGCATAAATTTATTTAATGTCCATTTAAAAAGCTAATAATCTCTGTTAATTGTTTTACATCAAATTCCAGTCGTAAACTCCATCAAGAATTGCTGGTATCATTACTTCTTTGAAGTCTCACTTTAAGTTTTAGCAAATTGTTCTTAATTCCATATATTATTAGGTTTGGAAACATATTTATAATCCAAAGCTATTATTTTGTAATCCATTTTTCTTTCTTCTCTTTTCCTCAACAATATTTCCCAGATTACTAAAGTTTTGGACTTGGTCCGCCTGGCTGATTATTAACTGCATATCTACATGAGTCAACGACGACTCTAGTACAGGCCTCTTACTCACTTGCCATGAATTTTACGCTATTACAAAGAAATTATTGGAAACACAACTGGTAGCATAGATACCAACCATAATCGTGATATCGACCCAACTTTTTTTCATCTATGATCAACTATTTTAACATTGATCGAATTGTAAGAAAGTTAATCCTGTAACAATAAAAGATGGGTCGATAACGTATTGTGTAATAGGGATTTCGATGTGAAAGGCCCGTAGTAGAGTCGGCGTTGCATGAACCACGGTTTTTGTCGTTTTCTTGAAGTTCTTGTTTTGGTATGACTATCAACACTATATCGTTCGCACAGATTAAGTCTGTCGTATTTTGTTCCATCGATGTTAATTTTTGCTTTAAAACCTTCATATGATTCTAACATTAGTCTTTCCAAGGATAAATTAGCAGGTAGGATAACAGAGGAAAAGTCTAATCTACTCTTGTTGTTATTTTTAAGCTTTGAGTTACCATTCTTGGCAACCTTACTAATATCGTGCCTTACAAATTTTATAGTGTCCTAAGAAACAATTTTTTAGAGCAATACCTCTATCAATCAGTCTTTCATATCAAGTCGAATGCAACCGATAAATACTTTCTTATTTTCTTAGTATTTGCCAATTATTTTTTTCAGCGTGATTATGCGTTAAACTATTTTTTTCATAACTAAACATCGTTATCTTCTAACATTTACTCGTTGGATTGTGGATGTTGGCCTGCACTAATGTATTTGTGAGAAAATTATCTATTTTTTTGTTAGATTAAAATTTTATCAGATATTAGTCATGAAATAATTAACCTTTAGTTCATTATAATAATACTCCATTTAAATAAATAAGTAAAGAAACGATCTTCTTTCCTAAATAGATATATAGCATCTTAAATACATTCTAATTTCTTAAATTTATTGTCGAATTTTTATCTGGCGTGAAAAAATTGTTTAAAAAAATTCGTGTCAAAATATTTTTGTAAAAAATTGTGTTGATCAATCTTTTTTACACAAGTGCACAAGCTTGAAGAAAATCAATAGTAATATATTCTAACATACAACCTTTGCATAAGCCTTAGCTATTAAAATAGAATAACTTTCATTGACATGAAACACTCCCGTAAGAATTACTATTTCTGATTGACTAATCAATACATTCAAATGTTATTAAAAGACTTTACATGATAGGTTTTTGAAAAAAAACGTTACCCACCCCCCGGGTGCTTACAATTTCGTATTGCCTATGATCTTTACTGAAACGATATGCACACTCGTGCAAAAAACTCTTTGTACAAGTATATAGGTAGCCTTGGCAATTATTTTTTATCAGTTAATTAAGACTTATGCAAGAGATTGTTATACTTAAACTTATGCATTTTTGAGAAAAAAATTGAACATACCTTTTTTAGACCTAAATTTTTTTCAAAACAAAACTATCTTACATCAGATAACAAGGCACACCAAACACGTTTTTAAAGATCAAATATTTGTTGACCTAATTTTTTTCTTAAAACGTTCTTTCTTATTAATCTTGCTAATCAGAAACAAATTTACTTATCTCTTTTGCTATATGTTTACCATAGATTTATGGTGTTACCTACCTGATTATTATATGTTTGATAAACATATTCAGAATTTTACTAGACTATATAGAGTTTAAGCGCTGTTCTTCATAAAATATTGATTTATGAGGTATAATATAAACATTTTGTTTATCAAGGACTTCTTAAATATCATAAAATGTCATCTCATTTATATAAATTCGATGACATTTAGTGAACACGTTCTCCATTTTAAGCTGCAGCTGATGACTGTAAACAAACATAAATGAATATGACTTAGATAAATGAGAATTTTAGCATGAACACATTCTATAATGCTTCAAAACTGCATCCTCCCAACAATAATAGTATACACAATAATAAGAGTATAATATTATCAATAATAGTATACATAATAATAATAGTATACACAATAATAATAGTATAATATTACCAATAATAGTATAAACAATAATAATAGTATAATAGTACAATAGTATACACAATAGTATAAGCATTAATTATAGTATAATAGTATAAACAATATGAATTGTATAATAACATATATAATAGTATAAAGAATACTAATAGGATAATAGTATAAATAATAGTATACACATTAATAACATTATAAACATTAACGATAGTATAATAGCATAAATAATAGTATAAACAATTATAATAGTAAAATAGTGTACATAATAGTATAAACATTAATTATAGTATAATAACATAAATAATAGTATAAACAATACTAATAGTATAATAGCATATATAAGGGTATAAACAACACTAGTAGTATAAATAATAGTATAAACAACACTAATAGCATAAATAATAGTCTAACAACACTAATAGTATAATAGCATAAATAATAGTATAAGCAACACTAATAGTATAAATAACAGTATATACCATAGACAAAGCAACAATAATGTTATCAACAGAGGTTATAAGCAATAAAATCCAGTTTTTATTGAAGGATTTGAAGAAATGTTGAGAAGTTTAAGGTCACATCATTTATAATGTGAAATTTAATTAATTTACTCAACAGGATGATAATATTAATACAAAATATAATTCAGTTACGTTTGATCGTGCTAGCGATATTTATCGATGACTATCGATAGCTGTTATTGCCTATTGCTAGTAAAAGCGAACGCAATCAGTGATAACTATAAAATAACAAAATTTAATGGAGTGTAGGTAACATTATATTTTAACAAATCTATTGATGTCATTCTATAATTAAATTAAAACAATTTCTAATAATTCCAGAGAGTCTGTCCGCGTATCGCTGATCACCAACTCTCTTTCTTCGACCCCCACCAAGATTCCTGTCGCCCCGAAGCCGCATCCGGCCAGTCAGCCGCTGCTGCTGCACAGCGAGCCGGAGGATGACGCCGCATCTGAGGCTTCGGAGGCGGTTCGGTCGCCGTCCGTTTCGGAAAGCCGCCGCGTCAGCAAGGTGGATCCGGCGAAAAGGTTCCTCACGAAGACGCTTTCGGCCGGATGCATCGAGTACATCACGACGTACGAGCCTCCCGACGACATCGTTTTTAAGACGGGGAACTTGACTGCTCAGATGAAACCGCAAAAGGAGAGAAAGTGTGACCGGATCTCTCAGCTGAAGTCCATGTTGGAGGTGTCTTATAATATTGAATCAGTTAAAAAAAGTTCCAACAGTGTTGTCACTTATTGAGAAGGGGAATACTTAAACATTTATTGTCACTTATTGAAAAGAAAACTAATAAACATTGTGTTTAATAAAAATATGTTCACCTATAGAAACAATTAAAACAGTTTTGAGTTAACCTTGCGAGATTTAAAACATAGTTTTAATTTAACAATACTGTGAATATATATTAATTTCAATGTTGAAAATTTAATTCTTAGTAAATAACACCAACGCAATGCAAAGAAGTTTTGAAATAAATGAAAAATTGAAAAAGTGAATTTTTATGGAAAAAATGAAAATGTTCGAACAGTGGTTTGCTTGAATTCAAGGAGATATTTTATTTTCATGTTCAATTCAATAGCTTTTCTAATTTTCTGAAAGAAGTAAAAATATAAATTGACTTTTTTAATTCTGGTTAGCTACCATTTATTTTATACAAAAAATCTTTATTTATATATACTCTAATTTATTTGAAATAATAAAATCATGTAAATAATAATAAAAGTGAATAAAATATATTGATGTTTTATTAAACTGGATTTTAGATAATTAGCCAAGATCTTTGCAAATTAACAGTTAAATAATTAGATTGTTTTTATAATTAGATATTTATATATTTATATAGTATATAGAATGCATTTTTTTAGTTTTAAGCAATTTTATGAACTTTGTTTTATTGTTAGTGCTATACATATTTTTATACTACTGTTCTATTATTTTATATAATGTTATAAATACAAAAAAGTGTAATTAAATTGAGAGTTTGACTTATCGTATGTATCCAATATGATAAACCGGATTAAAAATAAACAAAAATAAGAATTTGCAGTTAGCATCACTGGACATTCACATATTGTATTTATTGTATTGAATTTTACAAACAAAAATGCGAAAACAAACTCGACAAAAAAATAAAATATGAAAATTTTACACATTTTAGAAAAAGCAGTCGTCTTGTACATCAAATAGCACGCCAAAGAGCAAACGAACTCGGGTAATCCATATGATAATGTAATGTAAGTTAGCAATTTGATAATAAAGTATAGGTAAGCTTAGAACAAATTTTGAAGGATAAGTAAAAAAATAACGAGAAAAATAATTAATTTTGCTTTTCTGGGAAGATTTCAAATGTGTTTGATATTTTTCTTTCAATGCTAATGACTTACTTTAATTGGACTTAATCAATATAAAATAAATGTAGCCTAATATTTTTAATTGAATTATATCAACAAACCTTGAACCTTGTGATAAATTTATTTATATTTAGACCCAAACTATTTTTAAAGGCGAAGTGATGTTATCGTACCTGATCTTAAGTACTAAAATTGTGTGCACCAAAGTATCCTTATTCAGTTATCTTACACATTTGAAACCTCTGTAGGGAAAAGATACAATTTGTATTCTACTTGAAACATTTTGATTATTTATTAGTTCTACCAAACATTAAAATTTCAAAAAATATTTTAATTATTCATTTGCTCATATAAATATAATTTAAGTAGTGAGATATTTTCATCTTGTAAGATGTTTAACATTAGCATTACAAAATATTAAATTTCTGAAATGTTTGTAGACACCAAACCGAAATGTTTGAAGTTCTTCCAATGCTTGGTTGTCAACAGAATCTTTTATTGTATGATCATTTTTTAACTTTTCAACTAAACAAATTTTTTTTGAAAAAAACGTTTGTTCTTTAAAAATAAAAACACAGTTTCACGAGGTTGACATTCTTTAATAACAAATCTGCCTAAATATTTCGGTGGAAAACTTTTTTTTACCGTTTTTTTTCTTTAAAAATTTTACCCTAATAGAGAAGAGCATTATCATATTTACTATAATAATAATATAATAATATAATATAATATAATAATAATAATAATATAATAGAGAAGAGCATTATCATATTTACTATAGCTTCACATTCTTCAAAATAATGGTATGGAAGCATCCATTCAACGAAAACGATCCCAGAGACGTGTTCATATTCCACATTTGATGAAATCATTTTACTTACATACTAGTTTTACCGTTTGTTAAATATAAAAATCAAATTAGTCAAAAAGACCATATCAAATAAATTCAAAGAGACATGCCAACTTAAAACGAACATATACAGTAAAATTGAAGTTGTTCAAATGGCAAAATTACTAAATCTATTGGAACTCCATCATTTATATTTGGTTCATCTTTCATTATACGCAAATGTACCAACATTATTAACTCTTGAACGTTATTACATTTAGTTATTTTTGAAAAGCTAACTAATTTAAGAGGGTGATTACTAATACAATGATGTTTAAAGATAGACGAATTTTTGTGTTATTGGAGATTGAAGGTATGTTAAAAGATCCTCACTGGAATTGTCGCTTGGTACTTCCAATATTAAAGGAATTACCTTTCTTGCATTCACGTTTATAAACTAAATTTAAACATATATGAGAAGGCAAGTTTTCTTTATGCCTGAGCATTCTAATATTAGTATTACAAGTAGAACTAATTCTTAAATCCAAAGTTGGGTACATTTTGTTTGTTAGTTCTTGAATACTACTTTTAATTTTGTCCGAAAGGTATCCATAATATAAAACTTTCAGATAAGCAATTTTATTGTTAACTGTATCAGGTTTAATGTTATTAGTAAAACAAGTTCAAAAATGGTTCACGTTTTTATTGAAAACAAAAGATGGGAAACCATTATTAACAAAAAAGTGTCGCAGAAAACATATTTCATTATGAAAATTCAAATAAGAAAGCGATAAATGGTATGCTCGATATAATAAGGTTTTTATGCAGGTAATTTTAAATAAATTTGGTGTAAAACTCAGGTATTTTGTTCCCAAACCAGTAAAGATTGATTTACGATACACAGAAGATTCAAATGTGTTGCTACCTTTAGTAATCTTTAGTAATTAGTGTATCAAACAAGCTAATGTTGTTGCTATTTTCCATTTCGAAGATGAATTTAATGCTGGTATGTTGAGTATTCAAATATTTTCGAAATTTTGGAGCATGACTTGAGTGATTGAACAGCACAAAAGTATCATCAACATATATTTTGTAATAAACCGGCTTAAATTCGGTTGGACAATTGCTTAGCAAAATTTCTTCAAAGTGGCATAAGAAAATGTTTGCCAATGTAGGACCTAATAGTCTAAAAAAGACTTGAATTTATTTTTCTTAAAACCCTTAAAGTTGTCATTGTTTGTGAAAAGCTTTTCATTGCAAAGGCTTATGGTTTCTTCAAGGGGCATCTGGGTAAAAAGAGGTTCCACGTCGAAATTACACATTGTTAAACTGTTGGTGTTTCTTATTTTCGTCATATCTTGCATAAATTCAAAGAATTCTTTACTGGTTAATCATTTGCTGAATATACAAAAGAATAATTTCCCACTACAACCAATACTGGTAGCAAACGACACGACAAATTATAACATATCGAAGTTTCTTGTTCCACAGTTGGAACATTTATGTACAAATGATTATATCGTAAAAAACTAACTTGAATATTTGCAAGATGTGACGAAAATAAGATATGTCAACAGCTTAACAATGTGTAGTTTCGACGTGGAAGTTGAGAAATTTTTATTTTTTTATTTTAGAGCTTGTAAAAACTAAAAATAATTTTATTGCAGCAGATCTACGTCACCTCAAACACATTTATGAAAAACTATTTAGGCTTCAGATTTTATAAGACACATTTTCTTAGTAGGTTTTGTTCGGTCTCTCTTTCGAATTATTTTATAAGTTGTACGAATGACAGATTAATTTTCGATAAACTTTTTTGTTAATAAAATTCTCTGAGAACGTTGCGTTCAAGAAACTTTAACTACCTTGACAGATATTTGTTTTTCATAGCGACGCCGAAAAATGTACTCTTAAAAACATTAAGGAGATTATGCATAAGGTCTTCATTACATGACCGCTTATCCATGTTTTTAGTGTGGAATGTCCTCATATTCTTCATGTCCTTATTGGTAGCCTCGTTAGCTTCTTTCCATAGCTCTAATAGGAAGAATGAAGTTGGATGTTATTTGGAACCATGAATTAAAATTTAAGCCGTTCTAGGCATTAAATAACAACAATACACAGCTTTGTACAAACGAAATGTGTCTTTACAGCACATCTCAAATTTTCTAGCATCAATATTAAACCCATTGCTTACCGTGCAGAGCATGACGCCAAATCGTTTAATGAAGTTTAGATCCACTCTAGTAACTTATGAAGAAATGTCATGCTCTTGAAAAAGTTCTGGCTGAATTTCCATCATTCCATCGGCGCATGGTACATCAACAATTAATCCTATTTTTTCTCATTTCAAATTTAATTCTCTTCATTTGGTTTGTCAACATATTTTTATTAATTTCTGAAAATGTTCACGTTTTGAAGTGTAGTCTGTATGTAATGTGTTAAACCTATTCGTAAAAACAGAATTTCAATACATCAATGCATCTGAATTTATGTATTTGTCACTACAAGCTTTATCCTATTTATTCATCTCTTTCGGTGATGATCTACAAATATCGAAAAACTTGGAGGTTTTTGCAACGGTCAAAATTCGGATAACCTTTCCATCCACCATAGAAAAATAAGAACATGATCAATATATAATGGTGAGTGTTCAGAATAAACAACTTCACTTTTGGTTAACTTCTCAACATGTTTTTCTAATACATCAGCTTTGTGTTGTACAAGGTGTGAAGTCTCCTTTCCAAACAAAAAATTCATAGGATGAAAAAACTAGTTGAGTGTAGTCTGAGAATTTTGTATTTTTAAGAGGTTTAGAGCTCTTTCCAACACACTGCATTTTTCATATCTGAAAAATAGGAGTCAATATCGACTTTAGAGCAAAATGAAAATACAACTACAATTGTGCGTTTTTAGAACCTACATTGCTCAAAAATATTAAAGATAATTTTTTTTGTTAGCATACTGACTTTTCTTATATGATTAACTGTATACAAAGCAAACTTGAAAACAATTGGCCTTTAAATAAGAACGTTATTAAAATAGAGAAAACTAAGAAATGCCTAATCGTTAGTAGCATCATCTATTGAAAAAGCTAACATTCCTTATTGACAGATGCAAACATTTCGACATCTGAGTACCAAAGACGCTGGTAGAAGCAGCCAAAACAGTTCAATTTAATAATAATACAGATTTACTTTGCTAAAAACACAAAAATCTAATTTTGCACTTCTCAGATTATGTACTAAATGTTTTGATAAATGTGTGGAGCATTTAAATATATTACAGTTTATCTTAATAATGTTTATATATATACATATTGACACATATAACAACTTAAATAATTTATTTGAATTCTTACCACGTGTTTCAGATGACTGTGCAAAAACTTTATGTTTTACAGAATACAAAAAAATGGGTCTACGAATCAAAATGCAACAAAATTGCATCGATTCAATTTGTGTTGACCAAACTTCAGGAACATGAAGTGTTTGGACAAACTAAAGTGATATTTATCACCTAGGAAAGCAGTTGTGAATCATGTCATAACAAGAAAAACTCGGTTTTGTATAGTTCTCAAATTTCAACTATGATCACGTTTTTTTGCACCACTGTGCAAAATGTTTAATAATTGCGTAGTGTTGCAGATCTTAGTTTAGTGACTCATGCTGTATTAAAATGGATTTTAAATTTACTTCATCACAGCTAGGGTAGAATCGCGCCAAAATAAATATTTTACTTAAAAATAATTCTTCATTTAAGATTTTCGCGCCAAAATGACAAGGATAAAACAGGAAATATTTTCACTGAATAAGAAATCTTTATATCTTGAACGGCGGTTCGCACATTGTTAAAGAAATGAGATTACTTGAAAATGAAGTTAATCTGTAAAAATAAGTTTGTCTACCACACAATAACACAGAAAACATTGATTTTAAGGCCAAGCTAAATTAAAGTATTGATTTTGTTTACTATAATGTTAAAGATATTAATTTTTTTTGAAATTGAAGAAACAAAAAAAAAATTAAGATATAAAAATGAAATAAAGAAAAATTTATAAAGTTCATACTTAGAAATAGAAATATATCATTATTGACATTATGACACTTCAAGAAACACTGATAAGAGAAAATCAATAACTCATCTTCAGGATAAAAAAAACGAGGCGTATTATTGAAAATACTTACACAATAATGCAGTAGTTAAGAAAACCGACGTTTATTTTTTTAAAAACAAAGAAAACTGAAGACTTCGTGAGGCAAGTTTGAATTCGAGAATAACATCGTCTGCTAACAGCAGTTCAGCTTGAAAGAAATGACAGATGCTGGTGTGGATATCAACAACAATTCCAAACAGAAAATTATTTTATAGTTGTTCAAACAAAAATGGAATTTGTATTAACAAATTATTTAAATAAAGTTAAAGTTTGTTCATGGGAGTGTGTTAAATGAAGCGAAAATGAGTCCTTCTTGTCAGTAGGTGAGTTGAATTGAGACAGGTAAACATAAGATATATTATACCATTTAATTAGTGACTTGGTTTGTTATTGCTATGCTATGGAGATTCAAGCACTGATTGACAAAGGTGTGTTTAAACATTTGAAATGAGTGTTTATATCGCCTAAAGGTAGTTTACTTGTGTATAAATGTATATAATAGTGATATA
>JARUHE010080838.1:0-15255 GCA_031471125.1 Archaeomysis grebnitzkii
CCATATGTCGGCTGCATATCCTTAGGGTACACATCACTTGATGTGGGTAATAGTAATAAGGCCTATGTGAAGCGCTGGCGAGTATTAAATAGGGTCGGCGCTATATAAAAGCTGTAATTATTATTATTATTATTTAATAGTCGTAGTATCAGGTGAACGGACTATCTCTGTGAAAATCAGGCCCACTCATATCTAACTTGACTTATTGCTCCAAAAAAACATTAAAAACTTTGAAATGAAGAAAAATGTGTTAACTGTGACTAAGACAAAATATATTTGAAGAAAAACAGAAAATATGGGATTGCCCAGCCACTCCCAGATAAGACTCGATCATCTCATATTACGAAGCCTGCTCACTTAACAGTGATTCGTGGTTAGTTAAATTATTTTTCTCAACTTTGAAAACTAGAATTTAATTGTCACCGATAAATGTTGATAATATTCGATATAAAACATTAATTTTGTTGTTCTAGGTTCATCAAAGATTACAAAATATAGACTAGTTGTAATACACATTCATCAACAAATTAAATTTATGTTCCGAGGTAGATAGATAGGTAGATAGATAGATAGATAGATAGAGAGGGTGAGAGAGTGTGTGTATGTGTGTATGTATGTGCGCTAACGTTGTAAACATATACAGTTTATATAGCTAAGCAGCACTAAGTCTGGCAAACACATGAAATAGTGACCACCTGAAACATCAGATCCCGTTAAATATAATCCTCGTAGGACTAATTAAAAACAATAAAAAGCTTTATGAACGATTAAACAATTATTGTTTTTTCTCACCATAAAATTTATGAAGATCATCAAAACCGCATACCAGAGATGTCTTAGTGTTGGCCCAACAAAGAAATCATTGTTGGGTGGATATTATAAGCAGACGTCTGGTTGCGTCAGTTCTTGGTTCTTTTTATTTGAATGTGTGTTACCTCAATTCTGTTATTGTTGATCCATATATGGAATACCTCTTAACTATTTAGTAATGTGTTTCATATTTTTCAAAATAAAAGATAGATAAGAAAATAAGAATAAATAAAGGAAGTGTTAAAATATATTAGATGGACGTTCTTTATCATTTAGTATGATTAAAAAGAAGGTCTAATGAAATTACATTTAGTTTGTATATTGAATAAAATCAACCACTTCTCTGCCTTTATCGTTAACGATTGTCATACACCAATAGTACTAACGAGTTTGCTTTTATTGTTTATATTATCCTTGTTGCTCTAAAATTTGTGTAGTTAATTTTCTATTTTGAAAGATTTTTAAGATTCACAACTACATAACTCAATGTAAATAATAATAATCATTGTTGATAAATTTTAAATAAATCATGTCAATAATTCTAAAAATAATTCAAAGAAAATTGTTATAATCAGATAAAAAAATATTATTACATTGAATATTTGCTTATAGCTTGCACTACGATTGTGAAAAAACGATTACTTTTAACCATAGTATACGATGTTGTTTGCTAAATCGTTTGAAAACTACTAACGTGACAACTGTGACTTAAAAAAACGCTAATTCTTATTGTCTTGTACTATTGCAGTTGTTTTAGTTTATGTAAATGCCCCGATCTATATTATACTTTGTTCTTTTGTATAATTCAATCAAACATATATGAATGTAGGTTTTGTATAGATAAAACATAAAACAAATTTCAAACGAAGGAGATTATCTTTAACTTGTCTTGAAAGTTTTAAATAATAATTTTCTTTGATTTTAAACTTTTCTATTTTAGGCCCAAATAAAATGAGATTAATAATATATTTGATGGATGTTCACATTTATTATCCTGAAGATATCACATTTTTTGTGTGGGCGTCGTAACCATGGAAAACCATTCATCTAAAAATAATCTCTCCTTATACCACCGCCCACAATTTTCTTTCTGTTCACGTGTTTCCTTTTTTACCAAAAGTCTTACTTACATTTCACAAAAGATGTGTTGCTTCCATGTATGCAATTGAATAATCTTGAAGATGTGATGTCACATCTTCAATGTTATTCTTATCTTTCCTTTCCCAAGGACGGAGTGTAGGTACAATGGCCTCATAATGTCGTCTGTGTTCTTACATCATCTGCAAATTCAGCAGTTTTCTAAAAATTATGTTCAGTTTATTTATACCGGTGGCCTAAACTTGTTTTTCTTTTTCTTTCTATTCTTGTATGTAGATGATCTCGCAGACGGATTAAAAGTTTTTTATACTACAATAATAACGTATTTGTAATTCAAGTGTTTGTCTTCTTCTTTATTAGATTTTGTCTTTCAAGCAAACATCTGTTTTACTGAGAGTATTTGTATGTGTTTTCTTGGGATATAACCACAGTGATATAAACTTTATACTTCTATGCGTATGGTGGATCAGATTGATGTGTAAATTTTCTAAACCAAAACTCTGCTTACATTGAACAATTGTTCAAAACTAAATATTTTAAAATATAATTAATAATAATAAATAAAGATAATATTTATTTATTTGCATTGCAAATCTGTTACATTCTATCTGATTGACATAGTGTATACATTAGGGTAAAGTCATGATGTGAAGGAGAACATAACATTTCATAAATTTTATGTGCATTGTGATCAACATTGCTCATTTATGTTCACTAAACATTTTTTTATAATGTGAGCAACTAAAAAAGTAATTTAAAGGCTACAAATTTTTTTCTGTTTCTAATATAAGGTTCACACGTTTAACGACACTAAAAAGGTACACTTTATCTTGAAACATTAATTAAAATATCACCTTTTGACATAGGTAGATACATTTTATATGTAGCTATGTAAAACGCTTACACTTTAACAATACTTTCCTGAGTTTTCTCAATATTTCACTATATAAAACCACACAAATGGTATTCACTAGATGAAAGTAAGGCCCTGAATAAGTAAATGTAAGAAAAACTAACTTTCTAACAAATTTAATAAGAATATCTCAATGTTTCTCTGAGATATCGAAAAGCAACCTAAAATAATGACTAGTCAAAGAAATGAATGAAAAATGATCATGAATAATGTTGATAAATTATAGTCAGCAAAGGAAGATAGAACAATGATTCGAAAAAGCAATAAGAACATCGAAAAATAAGAGACGACCAATGAATAATACGCTTCTTTCAACCCAAGTTTCTAAATTGCTAAACTAATAAAACATTTTCCCTTATTACTGTACTATCTGAAGACAACCAAATCATTTCTTATTCAAAATATTTCGGAATTCTTATAAATAAAGCAAGCACTATAGCTGATAAAACAGCCACTACTCAAAATCAAAAACAACTCAATGATATAATTGATAACAACAGTAATATCCGAGTTACCTAACCTAAATAAATTTACTTCATTAACCAAAACACAACTTCTCAAATTGATAAGTTCAACTACCAATAAGACTTCCCAAACCACTAACTATGATAATAATCCGTAACTACAGATGTTTTACTAGATCCTTAGAAAACGGATCGGGTTATTCACATTATCAAAGAAAACAATAAGGATTTACGATTATAAATGTATCGTGTAATAAACACCCTTCCATGTATTTCAAAACTCTTGGAATACCTGGAAGTTTACCGATTATTTCTCACTTAAACAAACTACCTGCAAATTACAATCACAACTATGCATACAAACAACATGCTAACTGTGAAACTACTCTTGTACAAACAGTCTCTGATCTTCTGAATAACATGGACAACACACGCGTACCATATCTAGCCTTACTTGACCTATTAGCAGCCTTTAACATAGTAAACCATAATAGACTCATTAACAATTTACATCATAATTTCTATATTTCAAGATACATGAATACAGTCAATATGTAGTGCAACAAGGAATTTGTCTAGGCCTCATACAATTCAATACATATCATTCCTATCTACTACAGATTAATATTCACCTACATTAGCTAACTTTGCTGATAAAAACCAGATTTACCTTTCATTTAAACCTGATCAATCGACTTATATGAAAAATCACAATGAAATAGAAGCATGTATTAACACAATCTAAAATTTTCTACTAAATCTCCATCTTCTCATTAACGCTGCAAATACTAAAGACATTATTATAGGTACCAGCAAACAATTCAATCAAATTAATCTTATAATATTAAAGATCGGAGCTCAAATAATTCAACCATCTACACATGCCAAAACCTTGGAGTCATCTTTGACCAGAACCTAACTTTCTAAAATTATATTCCCTATACCAGTAATAATTTTTTTTTTTTTTTTTTTAAATTGTATACTTTTTTGGGTTTTAAATTGTTATAGCACTGTAAAATAAACCTTACTTTATTACTACTATTTTATTAATGCAAAGTTATAAGTTTAAGAAAAAAATAGAATATCCAAAAAAAAAACACATAAAAAACGTGTTTTTTTTTGGTAAAAAACAAACCGAAGAAAAAAAAGATTTTTTTTGCAACACTAATCAGATGTTGCTTTGAAGTGTTTAATTCGACACATGTGGCACTCGACTTCTGAAATGGCAGTTTTTTTTATTCTTTAGTGACAAGTTTTACAGGGCGATGCTTTAGAGCTATGTTAGCCACATGCTCCATATAAATTACTATTGGAGTGAACAATGTAGAGGACTAAAGTATCGCCCTGTAAGATTATAACACAGTCCTGGCTTATTTTTTATTTATTTGAAGTTGGCTGGATTGGGCTGATAAGTGATTCAGAGACATTTTTAATTACTAAAAATATTTATAAAAATGATCCAGTAGAAAGATCTGTTGAACTAGTCGCTGAATTCGCCACAAAGGTAAATACAATTGAGGATCACCTTCAGTCAATGCATCGAAAAAAGCAGAAAATCTAGTCCTACTTTCATATAATCAAGTTTTCATTAATTATAAACCAATATTTGATAGCTGTAATATTTATAGATCAGAATAATAATTCTACTGAAATTTAAAGATAGTAATTTTTGTAACCTATGGTATTACAATATAGATTTATTGATTTAATTTATATTGTATACATATTATTTATAGCCTTCTCTTTAATTTATATATGAATGTTCTTATGATAATAACAATAAAGCATAGTCATTATAAAAAGCCTAAGAAATAAATATGTACATTAATTTTTAAATTAAAATTCATCAAGTAAACATATTATTAAGTAATGGACCTACAATATCACTTGTATAAATTAAACGAACAAGTCTACGGGTGTAAATCATCTTAAATTACTTTATAAGCTTTGATCATATTTTTAACTCTGAAAATTTGTACGTAGGTTCTTTGATGTATTGGAAACAAAATTATCAACAAAGGCATGGTTGATTTTTACCAACCTTAGTGTACACTTGTTAGGAAATTATGTTAATACAAAATCTAAACATTCCTAAAATACAGTATACACACTTTAAACTATAGATAAACAAACTACCTAATTAAGAAAAATTATTTACTGTAGAACTAGGGAAATAACAAATATGATCAGACAAATTAACTGAATCATACACTGTAAAACTAAATACAATTTTAAAGAGTTTAAGTATACATATATTTTAAAGACCAGAATCTAGAGAGTACTCAATGCGGAAGTAGTGAACCCATGTTAAATTATTACAAGTAGTCCCTTTTTGGCATGTTTTGTTAGTGATAACTTATTGAAATCAAACTGGGTATTTGTTCAGCTACAAATGTATTATAATGAATTAAATGTTAATTCTAATGAATTATGATATCCAGGATATAACTTAACATGATTTAAAAATCATAAAGAAAAACGTGCATTAGTTTTAAAATTAACTTCCAAATCTATTCTTGGATTTCTGATTTTTAAAAAACAAAAAATAACTAATAACTAATAATAATCAATAGAGAATTTGATAAATCCAAATTTATGCAACATTAAATAACTTTAGTTCGATGTTTATTGAACATTATTCTAATTTGAAAAAAAATATACAAGAAAGCAATGCGTAAAACATACTATACAAATTCTAGTTATAATTAAAAAGCAAGTGATAGCTTTACTAAATATTATTTAAAGCCCGCCAATATTGAATCATTTATAATTCACTGAGGTGTCATTGATGACTCACTGCCAGGCGTACGAACGAAAGCTGAAGGGACGACATCAACAAACTCTGAATTTTGACGTTTTAAAAGTTCTATAAATGAAAGAAATAATTTGTTTATTCACAATAATTTAAGACTCGTTGGTACGAGTCTTTTTTACTTCATTCAATTATTGTTTTTATTTCTTATGCCTAAGTAGACCTAAGTTAATATTTGATTTTCCTTCCTCTCAGTTTTTCCCTTATTCGGGATCGTTGTTTTGATGAGTTAACCATGTTAATATTTTCAAACTATTAAATATGTTTTGTTGTCACTAACCCGAAGGAAACAAAAGCCAATGGAATTCTTTTATAATGTCCACTTAGAAAATGTAGGTAATTTTCAAATCAACATTTGTATGTTAATGCAAAAATCATGCTTACATTAATTTTTTTTTCAAATGAAAAAAGCCTTGTTTATAGAATGAAAAATATTTGAAAAGTAAAAATTATTATTAAGTAAATTACAAAGCAATTTAAAATACTTTTATTGTTTTTTTTTACTTTTAATGTAGTTCATTAAAAATGGTAATTTTGTTGAACTTTTTAGACTGAAATATAATTGAAATAAACGAATAAATTGAAAGATTGCTCCCAAAACAAAAATAAACATATTTGAAATCCTCTTCAAGTATTCGGAATTAAACTATTAAACATGATTATTTTATAATTTATAGTAAACATTGGCATACACTATTTAACGATACTAGACTTTAATATTGTTTAATAAAGTAAAGCTTATAGTAATAAATTTCAAAAGAACCAACCACACACGCTGAAATATTTTGTCACCATAAAACTCTAATGTAAAAAAACACCGGCAGTGAAAACTGATCGTTGAAGCTTTTTCTATATCAAGTTACAGTGAGGTGGTGGTTCATTGGTTGGCTTATGGACTAGGCACTCGGATGCCTGGCATTGATGCCAATAGACTATTCAACGGAATCAGCAGAAACATATGTACTACACATTAAGTACAACAAAGAAATTAGAAATTAAAAATCATAAGATGAAGTTGTGGTCGAAACCACACTGGTCAGTGAAATCTATGTATGAAAAATGTGGAATAAATCGAAACATGACACACTAAATAACCGTTAAATGAATGCGAAATAAATGTTAAATCTAATGGAAGAATTCTCAACAAATGTTGTACACTGGCGATCAATAGGAAAATAAGAAAATGTTTTCTTAGCAAAAGAGAAAAAAAGATTTCTTGTAAAGTATTTTTTGGCGGCAATTTATTTATGTCATCAATATTCATTCTTTTACCTGAAAATTAAATTATTTTGTTTACTCATCTTTTCTTACACATGAATACACACGCACATAGACACACACACATACACACACGCACACACACACACATATATATACACACACACACACACACACACACACACATGCACATGCACACACACACACACACACACACACACACACACACACACACACACGCACACACACACATAATAAATAAAAAAGATATTGGAAAATGAATTTATATTTTATAAATAAAAAAAGTGTATTTGAAAATGTATTTATATTTTATAAATTAAGAAATATATTGGAAAATGGATTAATATTTTATAAATAAAAAAAATATATTTCAAAATAAACTTATATTTTATAAATCAAAAAATATATTGGAAAATGGATTATTTTTTTATAAATAAAAAAGTATATTGGAAAATGAATTTATATTTTATAAATAAAAAAATATACTGGAAAATGGATTTAAATTTTATAAATAAAAAAAGTGTATTTGAAAATGAATTTATATTTTATAAATTAAGAAATATATTGGAAAATGGATTTATATTTTATAAATAAAAAAGTATATTGAAAAATGGATTTATATTTTATAAATAAGAAAGTATATTAAAAAATGGATTTATATTTTCTAAATAAAAAATATATTGGAAAATGAATTTATATGTTATAAATATAAAAAATATATTAGAAAACGGATTTATATTTTATAAATAAAAAAATATTGGAAAATGAATTTATATTTTATAAATATAAAAATGTATTAGAAAACGGATTTATATTTTACAAATACAATTTCTCAATTGATTAATTTGAAATTTTGTTGTAAATCATGAAAAAATTAGTGAAATGAAGCAAATTATTGCTTCCAAATATTTCAAATTGTCCAAAAATGTCTTTAAACAACAACAGAAGCTAATTTGCTAATTTGTTCGCTTATGTTTTGTCCAAAAAATCAACTAAACTCATTGCAAACATATAAATTGGCCATAAAAAGTTTGTCGCATTATGGCGCGGCTGTACTTCGACAACTTTGATTAAGTTAGCTGCGAAGAATTTGCTTTGGCTTGCCTTTGGTCAGAACTTAGCTAAAATAAACTATGCTTATATAAAAATAAATAAGATATAACTTTTTGGTTTCTGTTTTGATAAATGGGAGTTTTTAGGTTGTTTCATTATATTATTTTTTGGAATTATTCTCATATACGTAATTAACCTGGGCGTATAAAATAATTTTTTGTCATTGTTATAGAATTTAATTTACATTTTTCAACATAATGAAATCTTGATACGTTTCGAAAGCTCAGAGTTTCTGAAAAAATATATTGGAAAATGGTTTTATATTTTATAAATGAAAAAAGTATATTGAAAAATGGATTTATATTTTATAAATAAAAAATATATTGGAAAATGCTTTTCGGTTTATTTGAGTTGGTAATATTTTTAATTTGATACATTTTCATGTTTTTTGCCTATTAATTGAAGATCGCAATTTTTCAAAACATTTATTAATGTCATATCTAAGGTTGCAAAAAAAACACGTTTCTTATATTTTTTTTGTTCATTATTGTTTTTTTGTTGACATATTCTATTTTTTGTTAAACTTATGACTTTTTATTAATAATATAGTAATAATATAATAAAGTAAGATTTATTTTATAGTGCGATAACAATTTAAAACAAAAATAAAGTATAAAATAAAATAAAAATAAAAATAAAAATAATTTATTACAGGTGGAGGAAATATGATTTTTGAAAGTTAGGTTCTGGTCAAAGATGACTCCAAAATTATTGGCAGGTGTAGATGGTTGAATTGATACAGCTCCTATCTTTAATGTTATTAGATTGACTCGATTGAATTATTTGCTGGTACCTATAATAATGTTTTCAGTATTTGCATCATTAATGAGAGTTAAAGTGAGTTAGTAGAAAATTATGGATTGTGTTAATACATGCTTCCATTTCATTATGAATTTCCATATAAGTCGATTGATCAGGTTTAAATTAAAAGTAAATTTCAGGTTTATCAGCACAGCTAGCTAATGTAGGTGAATATTAATCTGAAGTAGTATAGTGATGATATGTAAGCATTGAATTGTATGGGGCCTAGGAAAATTCCTTGTTGTATTCCATATTGACTGTATCCATGACAAACCCTTTGAAATATTGAAATTATGATGTAAAATATTGATGAGTCTATTATGTTTTATTATGTTGAAGGCTGCTGATTGGTCAAGTAAGGCTATAAATGGTATGCGTGTGTTGTCAATGTTATTCATAAGATCAGATGCTATTTTTATAACAATAGTTTCATAGTTAGCATTTTGTTTGTATCCATAGTTGTGATTGTAATTTGCAGGTAGTTTGTTGAAGTGAGAAATAATCTGTAAAATTTCAGTTTTTCTAAGGGGTTTGAAAGATATGGAAGGGTGTTTATTAAACGATACATATATAATTGTAAATCCTTATTTCCATTTTTGATAATGTGAATAATCCGATTAGTTTTCTAAGGATCTGGTAAAACACCTGTAGTTACAGATTATTATTATAGTTAGTGGTTTAGGAAGTCTTATTGGTAGTTGAACTTATCAATTTGAGAAGTTATGTTTCGGTTAATGAAGTAAATTTATTAACATTAGGTAACTTGGATATTACTGTTGTGTAATCAATTATATCATTGAGATCTTCTTGATTTTGAGTAGTGACTGTTTTATCAACTATAGTGCTTACTTTATTTATAAAAAATCCGAAATATTTTTCACAAATAATTTATATTTTTAATTGAAAAAGAAATGATTTGATTCTTTTCAAATAATTCAGTAATGAGGAAAAATATTTTATTTTGATCATGATAGTAATTTAGGAATTTGGATTGAAAGTAGTGTATTTTGGCTTTCATACATTCAGTGAAATACATTTTCTAAGGAACTTAAAAAATGTTAGCTAGATTCTAATTCTTGTTGTTAACCATTTTCATTCACGTTTACATTTGATTTCTTAACTTCTTTAAATAGGATATATACCAGGTTAACGTTGGTTGTATTGTTATCGTCTTCTGTATTAATGATGCATGATAATCCAGTGTATTTTTAATTACTGTATATACATTTTTACAAGTTGGTTAATATTAAAAATACTTAGATTTTCTTTTAGATTATCAGTTTTTAATAAATCGTGGGAAGAACCTGTGATGTATATACTATTTATTTTACGATATTTAATGTATTTACATTCTTTATTTAATAAGTTTTTTTAAACACGCTTGTTTTTTTGAGTTGCAACTCTACTCCTACCCCTCGTCAAGGTTTGAATTTTTGGTGAAAAAACCTGTAGAAATAATTTTTTATTTACTCTATTAAACCCAAACAAACTCTGAAAAAGTGTAATCATATTTACCATATATTCCACCCGCTACCCATGTAAACATAAATATACTGAAATTCACGTTATTTTTGCCTGTTTTATGACATTAATAAATATGATTGGTTTTCAATATTTTATTAAAACACTGCTTCTGAAATATAAAATATAAACAAAAAATATAAAATAAATAAATATGATTTACAATCTTATCTATTTATTATTTATTTTCAGTTTTATTAATTATTTTCTGACGGTTTTCTTTCTTTAAAACTTATATACCAACACATAGTAAAAGAAAACTAAACAAATTTCACCTTGCTTTGAAATGTATAAAAAATAACTAAGTACGTCGTTAAAAAAATCTTTCTGGAGAGAGAAAGCAAAATGGTGAAAACAGAAAACGAGAACAAAAAAATTAAATAACTCCTTAAAAATAATTTTTGGAAAAACAAAAAGTGAAATTAGAAAATAGTAAAACCTTTGCTTCAGAATTGTGACTGTGATAAAGTATATACTACTGATGCTGCGCTATTAGATAAGTTATGTCTATCACACGCAATTTCATAATTTGGACAGCTTTCAGTTCGTTGATGGTAATTGCCCTGCATGTTTTTAACGTGACTTCTGTTTTATAGTCATCCCAAAGTATATAAGCTATTTTACTTAGAGTAATTAAGCGAAATATTTTTAGAAGGCATCATGAAAGTATTTTATAGACATAATTGCAGAACCAATTAAATTGCTTAGCGACAGACCATTCTTCCCAGAGAGGGTTCGTCAGCTTTTACAGTCTCATAATTGACTGGCAAAATATTCCAATCAGAGAAACTTCCTTTAACACAAACATACAACTAGAAACCATTCAGGAAATGATTAAAACAAGAGTTATAGAGGGTATACGCTATCCTGACGTATACTCTCATTAGTAGTAGCATGTTTTGTCATTCTTATTAAAACCAATGTTATTACAATTATTATTAAATAAATTAGTATTACAAAAACTTGGATTGTTATTAATATAGTAACTATTGTTATCATTGTCACCATAACAATATTATTTAATCAAATTTAATTAATTAAATAATTATAGAGTTATTATAATAGTTTTTCAGTGAAATGTTTTCCGTAATATTTTATGTTTTAATACAACTATTAACTATCTCCGTTGTATGACTACAATGTATTGTTATCTAATGAATCTCTAATAACAAAATGTTCAGCAGGTCATCAGCTAAAGTAAATTTTGTGTCGCGTGAACTTCAGTTATTTAATTTGATTTTATTACAAAAGTCAAAATAAAATGTTACGCATTGAAAGCACATTTAATTCCTTCTATGTATTCAGTTCTCAAAAATATCAAATGCTCAAGAAAATGTAAACTCCACCTCAGAATTTTTAGTTTTTTACGGCCAAATGTCAAAAATATAAATTTCTTAAAAAATTTGAACTCCACTTTAGTATTTTTAGTTTTTTATGGCCAAAAATCTCATTCACCTAAAAAATGTAAGCTCCACCTTAAGGTTTTTAGTTTTTTCTACGCCCAAGGCTCTGAAAAACATGAATTACTTAAAAAATCCAAACTCAACCTTAAATTTTTTAACTTTTTATGCCCAAAGCTCTCAAAAAATATAAATTACTTGAAAAATGAAAACTCCACCTTAACGTTTTTACTTTTTTTTATGGCCGAAGCTCTCAAAAACATGAATTACTTAAAAAAGGTAAACTTATAATTTTTTTGTATGTTGTATTATATTGCATTACGTTGTAAAGTGTTTTACTGAGTTGTATTGAGTTGTATTGTGCTGTAATGTGTTTTATTGTGTTGTATTGTTTTTTGTTGTGTTATATTTTGTTGTATTATGTTGTAGTGTTGTATTGAGTTGCATTGTGCTGTAATCTGTTATATTGGTTTTTATTGTGTTTTATTTTGTTGTATTAAATTATGTTGTATTTTGCTTTATTACATTGTAGAGTTTTGTACTGTGTTGTATTGAGTTGTATTGTGCTGTAAGTTTTTTTTATTGTTTTGTATTGTTTTTTTTTATTTTATTGTATTTTGTTGTATTATATTGTATTGTGTTATATTATGTTGTAGTGTGTTGTGTTTTGTTATATTGTCTTGTATTGTGATATAGTGTGTTGTATAATATTGCGTTTTCTTGTATTGGGTTGTATTATATTGTATTATTTTGTATTGTGTTGTATTATGTTGTATTGTGTTGTATTGTGTTGTATTGTGTTGTATTATGTTGTATTATGTTGTATTATGTTGAATTGGGTTGTATTGTGTTGTTTTGTGTTGTTTTGTGTTGTATTGTGTTATATTGTGTTGTATTGTGCTGTTGTGTAATATATTATGTTGTTTTATGTTGTATTGTTTTGTATTGTGTTATATTTTATTTTATTGTGCTATATTATGTAGTAGTGTGGTATATTGTGTTGTAGTATGTTTTTTGTGTTGCTTTGTATCTCGTTGTATTGTGCTGTCTCGTATTTTGCTCTACTATTATATACTGTGTTGCATTTTGTTATATTGTATTATCGTGTTGTATTATCTTGCATTATATTGTACTTTGTTATGTTGTGTTATATAGTATTTTATTGTGTTGTATTGTGTTGTATTATGTTGTATTATGTTTAATTGTGTTATATTCTATTGTATTGCGTTGTGTTATGCTGTAATTTGTTATATTTTATTTTATTGTGTTGTATTGTTTTGAATTGTGTTGAATTGTGTTGAATTGTGTTTTATTATGTTGCTTTCTGTTTCATTGTGTTGTATTGTGTTGTATTGTGTTGCATTGTATTGTATTTTGTTGTTTTGTATTGTATTATGTTGTGTTATGGTGTATTGTGCTGTGTATTTGTGTTTTAGTGTATTGTGCTGTGTATTTGTGTTTTAGTGTATTGTGCTATGTCCTATTGTGTTGTAATGTATTGTATTGTGTTGTATTTTGTTTTATTGTATTGTGTGGTATTGTATTGTATTATGTTGTATTGTGTTATACTGTATTTAGTTGTATTGTCTTTTATTGTATTGTAGTGTGTTGTATTTTGTTGCTTGTGTTGTTTGTGTTGTATTGTGTTGTATTATGTTGTATTATCTTGTATTGTGCTGTATTGTGTTGTATTATGTTGTTTTATCTTATACTGTGCTGTATTTTATTATTATATTGTATTGTAGTGCATTATGTTGTATTGTGTTATGTTGTGTTGTATTGTAGTAAATACTGTAAGTTATATTTCTGGGTATTATAAATTTAAGATTATTTAAAGTGTTCTTAGTATTAATAAATTAATTTCTGCGAATAAGCAAAACAATAAAACCATCTCCACATTAAAAAACTTGGTAATAAATGAAATAAATTTATACAAATACCAAAAATTATCCAAAGAATTTTTTCATAATTACGCAATAAGGTTTCTATTTATTGTCCTATTAGTTAAGAATCGGAATTTAAAGTTAAAGAAAAATGAGAAAACTTTTTGTAATTACCAATTCATGTTAAAAAAATTCTTGAAATTTATACTCTAACAAACATTTTAAATAATTCAAATTTTTAATTTTTAATATGAAAAAAAATATTAAACAAAATATGGAAATGGAGATTCATAAATTATGTTAAACGTCAATTATGTAAAGTTTTTATCTTAACAAAAAAATTATTAAAAATAAATTCATAATAATAAGAAAGCTTATGTCATTTATGAAACATTTATTTGTAATGTTTTAAATTATATTTTAGAAAACTTTGAAATTTGATTTTACATCTATTGTTAATGTCAATATTTTTCATTAATAATGAACACAATTATGTAAGGTTTTGAAACTTTATACGTACTACATTGTATATCATGGAAGACATTCAAAAAAGTGTATTTTATTTACACAATTTAAATTTGTAACAATTTACAAAAGTGTTATCTTGCTTGAACTGCATGTATATTTTATATTCTACTAATATTAACATTTTAAATCAAATTTAAATTTCATATATACAATCTTACAAGAATTAAATTACTTTTCAAATAATAACAAAGTTATATCAAAGGTTAAGCTTAAAATATTTTAAAATAAAATAAATGATAAAAGTTGTTTATTTTATGTAAAATAACTTACCATAGAATTGTTCTGAAAAACATGAAAATCTGCAAACTGATAATTGGACAAGAACATCAAAGATTAAAGTTTTCAGAACAAAAGATTTGGAAGAACAAAAAAGTTTAATTGTTAGAAAATCAATAAATTTTTTACTGTTCCAGGTGAGAATTGTAACTTTGTTCAAAATATTTTGTTCTTTATAGATATATATATACAAACATTTGGCCTTCCTGTGTTACTCCATGGTGAAAAAGTGGCCTTTATGAGTATTCCGCGGTACTATGGTGTAAACCAAGAGTGCGCATGAATACATAGCTATTTTTCTGCTAAGTTACCTTACAAAGTCAGCTAAATATAGTTGTATATGGTACATAAGCCCATTGGCTACTTGAATATAACCTATATTTAATTAATTTATCTT
>JARUHE010080949.1:0-15255 GCA_031471125.1 Archaeomysis grebnitzkii
AAGTATTGATTAAAGTCAATTGTTGATTGGTTTTCAATGATAGGTTAAAGAATGATTGGATGTTGTTAAGTATTGATCAAAGTGAATTGTTGTTTGGTTGTCAATTATAACTTGATGAATCAATGTTTCCATTTGTTGCCTAAGGCGGCATTTAATCATTGCGGTGTCATCTCATCCAATCTCGGCTGTCCATACAATGGGACAAACACCATCATCGAAATAGAATTATTGTGATGGCGGGTCGTTGGTAATAACCGTTTCGTTTTCATTTACATTTCATCGAATATTTATTTTATTCGTATTCGCTCTATTTCAATTTCCAAGTTTCGTCGCCCTTGATTTCATGAAGTAGTTACAATATTATTTAATAAGTTAAGTTAAGTTTCTTTCATTGAGTTTGTTGTAGGTGAATGAGTATTTTAAATGAATAGTTGAAACTTTTTCTAACAATGTGAATTATTATTTTTGATGTAAAATTGACTAACTTTAGTGTTAGAAAAGAGGCAATAATTTTGCTAGCAAATATACAATCTTGAAATTTGTTATTAAGCTGTGACCAAAAAATCCAGCTTCTATTGACTTATCCTTGATTCTTGTTGCTGTTTCAGTTTCAGCAAAGTATATTATAAAAACTTTGAAACTACTGTAGCTTTATGGGTATAACTTTTTTACTGTTTTTATAGCTACATGTAAGCAATACAGATTTATATTATCTCAAATATATGTTTTCTCTTGTTATGGTTGGATTTGTTCCAGTTCAAAACTAATCATTTTTTTGTTTTCGATATTAAATAATTGTTCGTTATTAAAACTTTTAAGATCAACCACTGGCAATATCGCTAGTAATCCTAGTACTGTTCACTATACAGTACATTGAAAATAGAGAAATGTCCCATTTTACTACTAGAGTTGCTAGTGGTTTAATAAGCTCATATTCAGTATTAAGTTTTTTTTCCAAATGAAAACGATAGTTGGTTGAAATAAACGATATTTTGTTGATTTATGAATAAATATACAAACCTACCGCAACTAGAAGAATTTGCCAAAGCGACTCAGATAAATTATATTAACTGTGTAAACAAGAATTTCAAGGATTTAATATTTGCAGTGATTTATTTGATGTTTGTTAGTATAGTACTTGAACTAAAAGGCTACTTATGATTTCCATTTCACATATAAGAAGTTGGCGGAAAAACTTAATTTCAAGAATACTTTGTTTTTAGTTTGTTATATCAATCAGAGTATTATCAGAATATTTATTTCAAAATTATGGGAACCATTTGTTCTAAAAATTTCAAATTAATATACAACACAGACTTTTACTTTGAAGATTTTATATTTAAGAAACGTATGCGGAAAATTAATCAACCAGAAATAAATGTAATATGAGACCCACTAATTGGTAATATCAATACAAATCTGATGTAGTTCGATTTTACTAACACCAGAGGGAGCTAACATGCTTCACAAATTGAGTTGCAATTATGTTTTTACCATGTGCTATCACCGACAGGGTGGCTATGATTCATGCGTTGGTCCTCATGGGTCGGAAATCAGGAAAGGGAACAGATAATTACACCTGGACTTGGAAAGTCTCGGAGACTTTGGATTGGTAATTCCTAGTTTTAAAGGATGACCTAGTGCCAATGGATCTTGTACTCAAACATAGGTCGCGTTGGAAAGGAGATCGATCATGCTATGGTCAATAACCGATGGAGAGTCTTGGAGAATTTTCGTAGGTATAGAAGTGCGAAGTTCTTTATAATGATCACCGCCGTGCAGTTGCTTTACTTGTGTTACGTTTTAAGTTCCATGTGGTCCAGGGGGCCAGGCGCTTGAGCCTTAACCTTGAAAGACTGTGGAATTGCGCTTGCAAAGGTAAGTTTTCTATAAAGGTGAGTAATTGTTTTGAGGCACTCAAGAATTTGTAAAATGTGGGAACTGATTGAGAAACTTCATTTCGAGGCAAACCTGCTCTGCCGTTAATGAAAGTTCTACTGCGAGGTTGGGGGGGGGGGGAAGAGAACGCGGCACCGAGAACTAGTTAGATGCGGCAGGCTTCAGATCCGAAGGGAAAAAGAGAGGTTTGCTGCGAGGTTGAGGAAAGTTTTAATAGGAATGACCTCCGTTCTCTCTACCAGGCTCGAATGCGTTTATGCTCCTTATCACCTCCTGAGATTGTTACCTTACTGAAAACCAATGTGGTACCGATTTGGTGGTCAGAGATGCGTGCAGAGACCAACTAGCGGGAAACTTTTAATGTTTTTACAATCTTCCGTTCCCTGCCGTGAGTTTACCACGCGTAGATTGCTAACATTCCCATAAACGAAGGTCGCCATTCCCACCAAGAGGTGAAGATGGTGAATTCCGAACTGAGGGATGGGAAGGAGGCGGGAGTCTGTGACATCTCTGGAGATTTGCTTAAAAGGGGGGGGGGAGGTGACCACTTGACTTGACGCTTGTATCGTATTATTACCAAAGTGTAGCACTCCGGGGTTTTTTTTCCGGTGATTAGACAAGAGGGATTGTCACACTTCTCTTTAAAGCCAACGAAGACCGGATGGACTGCAGCAACTTTTGTGGCATCACATTTCTAAGTGTCCCTGGTAAGGTCTTTGCATGTCTCTTGCTAATTCACATTTGTAATGATACCTTAGAGGTCAACCGTTGATAAAATCCTGGGGCTCATGGTTCTTATGGATCGTCGACTTGATTATCGGGAGGGTCCTTAGCAACCTATGTCGATTTCAAGAAAGCATTTGACCAGGTGAATAGGGGAACACTCTGAGACTTGCTTCGTAGACGTGTGATTTCTACTGGTGATGGCATACTTGAGCTGATCTCTTCTCTTTATTCTGATACCGAGAGTGCTATCAAGACTGGAGGAGGCACAGCCAGTTTTTCCTGGTGAGATCTGGGGTGAGACAGGGTTGTTCCCTGGCTGTTCCTGTTTTGATTGTTTTTATGGACTGAGTAATAGGAAGGACAGTTGCTGAATCGGATTGTGGGGCAACACTGCCGATGATGTAGTAATTTTTGGGGATATGGTTAAAAAATTTTGTACCATCCTGGAAACATTTAGTAAGGAAGCAAAGCTCTTTGGATTCGAAGTCTCATGGGTTATGACTAAAATCCAGGATTTTGGTGACGAATTACTTCATTTCTAACAATACAGAACTCCGTGAGCCTGGGATGGGCAAATGTGCAAGTATTTGGACACATGATTAGGTTGCCAAATATGAATTTATTGAAGTAGGTTGTATATCATTTTTGCAGATGCCCTCGTGGAGACCTCGTATGTCTTGGTTGCAGAGAATTTATGGTCACTGATAACTTGATTTAGCACGATAAGAAACGTGACTATGGACGATTATGCACGATAAGAAACATGACTACAATGCAATGGCAGGAAATAATTAGATAAATTATTAATGCAATTATTTTTTAAACACTAGCAGGGCATAGTTTCCATAGAGTTTAAAAAGAAAGAAAAATAAATTTTCGTTGGAAAATGTATGTATAACAGTTTTTTTGTCTAAGAAAATAAAGTTCATTAAGCCTATATATATATATTTAAAAAACAATAATTTTCCGGTTTGAAAAATGGCATTTTATTATAAATATATAGCCTACATAGGGTGAAACATCTTGAGCTAGCGCTCGATTTCTTGATGAATTATTGTTACTACGCACTCCCATTCAAAATACATTGCCGTTCAATAATGTTGTGTTGTCCAAATTAAATTGGAATGCTCGAAGACAAGCGTTCCTCATCACCCCAGGGGTTACATTTTTATAGGCCTTCTCCGTTGCAGGAATCATATTCGTCATTGTTCAACCAAAAAGTCAAATTCTGGGTTGTTTCGTTTTTCACAGTTATAGTTTAATGGCGCGTGCGCGTACGCACACACACACACACACAAACACACACACACACACACACACACTAATAATTATATATGTCGATTCATATTTTTTATTAAAATTTATATCGTTATATAAATGCCTGCTAATGTGTTATAGAATGAGTGAGTCTGCATGCGGCGGATTTTCCGTGAAGAGGTGAGTACCCGATGATTGAACACATATTCACGAGTTGCCTCCTCATCCCACATCGAACATGATCCACTTGCGGCAACTTACACAGCTGATGAGGCATCAATGTTTTGTGTGATGAGATTCAAAGGCATTAATTGGCTTATGTTTTGGAGGCATCTTGAGTATTTTTTTGGTATACTGTAGATACATAAAATAAAAAAAAATTAAAATATTGTAGAGTGAATTTAAGGAAACTAATTGTTTTTTAATTTAAAATATAATTAATATGATAACGTTAATGTTTATTTATTTATTTTTTCTTTCATTTGTACGAGAGCTATTAACGATAAGAAAGTTTTTATTTTTATTAAAAAACTAATTACCTCTTTAAAGTAAAATGGGAATTTTTTTATGATACATAATTAGAAAAATTGCAAATAAACGTTTTATAATTAAACTTTGTTAGTTATAAAAATGACTTGAAATTTAATTAAACTTACAAAATCTATTTTTATGAAACTGTTCAACTTTTTCATACGAAAATAAAAGTTTTATGTTTGATAAGGAATTATCATCAAGGGTACCCGGTGCTGCCTTACTCTCGTTATATAAAACTGGAACCACAATTATTCGTCAACAACTCTACAAACATTTTGTATTAGCAAGTATGATTTTATATTTAACATTTTTATTTATACTAACCCTACCAAAATACAGCTTGTAAGCGGTTTTAATTTACCATAAAACAGTAAGTCTAAATAATGCATATGATAGAAAACAGACTGGATTTGGTTTGGAAAATAAAAATGTGAGAAAAAAAAACATTTTTGAAGAAACTCTCATTAACTTGAATGTTTGATTAATATTTTTCTATTTATACTTCATACAGACATGACCGTTAAAATATTATGTCCGTTTTTACAGTCTTCATATCGAAAACATTTTTACGTTTGAAATAACAAAACTGTAGTTGCGTTCTCGACCAAACTTTTTTGAATTAACACACTCACACATTGATTTAATAATAATCGTATAACATTGTGTCAATGTGATTTAAATATTTTTTTAAATCAAATCTGGTTTGATCGAGAACGCGCCTTTAGTAAGCAATTTTTTTAAAACGCATACAAGTTTTTATCACAAAAATTATAATAATTTGATGGAAGTGCAATAGCAATAATTGAACAATTTAGTTTAGTGAATTATTCAACATCATAATGTTATGATTAATATGAATTATTAACTACGAAAGTTCATGTAGGAAAGAAAAAGTGATTGCAACATTATTTGTATCGACAATAACACAAATGAGGTCAGCTCTATGTTATTTGAATGTGGGTTACTTCACTTGTGCTATTGTCAACTCATTTGTGAATTGCCAGTGAAGAAACAGAAAAATTTAAGCCCACACCTTCGTTGCGACAACTTCTTCTGAAGAATTAAAATAAAACAAAATATTTTTTATCGTGATTGTTTTTTGACTTTATTAATTACTTAACTTTGTATATTAACGTGGCATGTACTGTAATAGTATAAATAAACTTACCTACTCTTTATTGAGTATGGGCGGTGAATGTGCGTCAATCGCACCCATAGCCTGGTTCATGAGAGCCCAATTGCAATTAACTAACTCCTCAATAAGTATGTAAGTTTTCAATAACGATTCGTATATCGTTGGTTTGGTTTCATCAAATGGTAAAATAAATTACAAATCATAAACGTTTATAGTTGGTTTGGAAGTTTAATAAAAGTAAACTTGTCTTCTCTATATTATTAAATAATAATAAGAAATAAATAGTTTAGTCTACAAAAATTTTATTGAAATGATAGAAGAATTAAATAATAAACATGTATAATAAAAAGTTAGCACTTACGGTATCTTGTATAGTCTTTGTTTCTCCATTTAAGTTAAATGAAAGAAGACGTTTACAAAAACCAAAACACCGAAAACAATACATTATAAATATTTAACAAAAGGTAAAAACCGTTGAAATTTTGAGCTGGTTTTAATTTTTACTTCACCTTTCCTTTTAATTTTAAAAATCAACTATAAGCATTTTGGATTTAAATTTGTGCTATCCTTTCAAACAAATCTATAAACGAATCATATGGAAAAAAAATATTTGTATATATATGCAAACACATAAAAAACCATAGGTGTGATATGGAGAATGACGTGCACCTCAGGCATTGATTAATTGCAAAATAAATAAAATATTGATGTCCAGGCTTGAATTAATTCATTGTAGAACAAAACATTATTAGACTGCCGTTGTATAAACAAAATATTTTTGGAACCCCTCATTTTACATATCTGCCTCACAGGTTTTTTGCAACCACTGGTTACATTTAAATCTAGTTGCACCAAAACACTGTTCATTCTGCAAGACCTTTTGTTTCTGCCAAATGATTAGTCAAGATCAACTTAATATTAATAGATTGTCATTTGTAAAGTCTCTCTGCATTTATGATTAAAGTTTTTGCCGAAAGCTTATGACAGTACGGCATAAGCGTTTGATTATTCTTCAAACAATGTTTGTAAATGTGCTAGTCACCAACTCTACACGATTTATTTATTACTAAAACATTTTAAAATAAATATTTTGTTATCTTTAATTTTGATGGAATAGCAAAATTTTTATCGTAATTTTACATAAGAAACTAAGTTTATTTGATTAAAGAAGAAGTTTAATTAGAAAGTTGCGGTACAATGTGTTAGCATAATAAAAAGTTATTTTTCTTTTCAAATTAATTTTCATAACTCTTTCAAAAACTACATCTTTATATAGTTTTAGTTTACATATATTTTTTCCTCGTGTTTAAAACAAACTAAAAAAGAAGATGACAATATAAACCTGTTTAACCCTTATAGTGTAATGATATTTCTACTGCTTAAATAATACATTTTTAAAACTGCTTATACATACGACAAATAAAAATAGTATATCTTCATAGAATGATAATGTTGATATACCAAAGCAGACTCCGAGTTAAAGTGGTTCAGGAGTACAAAAATGTTGAGAACCGTTAATCTGAAACTTTTAATCGTAAATAGTAGAGTATGAAAATACTGCAAATATACAGTATAGAAAAAACAAATAAACATTTGAGAATATAGAATATTAAAGTATAGGTTATAAAAATGATGTGAAATATATTTGAATATATTTTGTGTTTGACATTATAAAGTTTTATCGAACTATATTACTATTATTTAGCCCAATAGCATTCACAAATTACACCAATACACGAAATAAATATAAGAAACCGACTATGTGGATTTTTTATTTCTTTTCAAGAACTTATAAGTGCGTTGATTAAATGGCGTATGCAATAAACGGTTTTCATGGCCTGATTTATTTTTGTACAGCACGAAATTGTTATTATCACATTCTTGCAGAAACTATTTGAGAGAATAAATTA
Organism: Archaeomysis grebnitzkii; assembly: GCA_031471125.1. Classification (NCBI taxonomy): domain Eukaryota; kingdom Metazoa; phylum Arthropoda; class Malacostraca; order Mysida; family Mysidae; genus Archaeomysis; species Archaeomysis grebnitzkii. The sequence goes on from JARUHE010080949.1 coordinate 7,462, forward strand.
GCACTGCTTCCATTTCCTTGTTTGGACATTTGTGTCGTTCAATTTCTTTAATACTTATTTTTTTCACTTCAATACGCACTTCACAGATAACTTTGCTCGCTTTTTCAATGATTTTGTCTATTAACTAATTATATAATAATCGAACAAATAAAGTGGGCAACTGGCTGGGTATATTCATCAGTAAGTAGAAAAATGTATACACGAATATTATTACTTAAAAAGAAACAATTAAAATAACTTAATGTTGAAGGTTACAATTTTTCTGTTTACTAAAGTAAGCAAAACCCTGCAACGCTGATAGGTAACTAGCAAGCTATACATATTAATTGGGAGGGCCTGCAATTTTTCAAAGATCTTGTGTGATTTGTTGGAAATAGACAACATGTTATGTCAGTCATTTGAATTGTTTTAATCTTGCAATTCCCATTGCATTTCAACCAATCACTACAAAAGAAACTTAATCAAAACCAACTGCTGGACTTAGTTTAACTACCAAATGCGGTGTGGTCATAAGCCTTAGTTTTACAAATAACGATTTCATAACCAAATTCTTTTATACAATAACGAAGTCTTTTTTGAGATTTTTTTTTATTTCTAAATGGGATGCCATTGCGCAAAACTAGTTATAAATTATGGTTACTGATATGGCCATAACGGATTGTCTGCGTAAAACTTTTGGCGAAAGTTTTGTTCATGTACAACTTCTTTCAGATGGTATGTTCTAGCGTTTCCATAACCTTAAGCCTTAAAAAGATTAAACAAAATGGATACAATAGGGCATCCATCAACCAAAGGCAACAAATTGTCTAAGTAAGAGACAAAATGCTAAACGAGATTAATTGAACTTCTAAAACCAGAGCACCACGGTCATCAATGTCTCGCGTGTACGAAAAACACTTATTTTAATATGAAAATTGGCTAACATTTATTGTACACTCCATAACTACAGATCATCTAAGTCATAACTGTTCATTTGGGATATAAATGATAACTGTAGGTGAAGAAACAAGGAATTTCAAGGTTTTACTTGAGCATGGAAAAATGACTATCCACAAGAAAAAACAAAATCCCTTGGATCTCAAAAATTGTAAGTGCTTCCAAAAATGTTACTTGGGAACTTTTAATGTACACCCCATAACCTTTTATTTGGGATGTAAATGACAACTGTAGGTCAACAAACAAAAAACTTTTGCTTGAATATTTTGTATACAAATACCAAGCAGACATTTCCTTAAAATACATAGAATTTTTTTGTTTAAGCAAAGTTATTCTTCAGATCACTATCTATAAACTTTATTCAATAAAGAACTGATCAAAAAGGAAAAACTAACATTTGCTTTTACCTAAAATGTGAATGCGAGACGCCAACGACGGACCGACCCACGCATATCGATTGTAAGGTATCCGTAGGATGGATACCTTAACAGAAGAATTGTAGAATTTTCACAGAATCCTAATCCATAATCACATTCCTCATTCCAGACACTACAAAATATTACTCTTTTTCATGTGAATCAAGATTTTTCTACAGAACAGTCATTTCGGGTCTCGAAGTTTCCCCGCAGGGGTAGATATTCGCTAACACCCAGAGAAGTTGGTTATCGAGTATCTGCACATCACAGATTTCATGGACCGAGACTATCAAGTAAGGAAATAAACTCTGTAGCTGTTGACCGTTTAATTTACAAGGGTCAACAGCCCCTAGCTTTGCAATAAAGCCGAGTGAACATTGCGTCGACTGAAAAACATTTGGGTAACTTAAAGCATTTTGAGTGATCGACAAGCATTGGCAGCCTTCACATTACAACAAGCAGGGATAAATACTACCAATGATCTATATATATACATATATATATATAATATATATATATATATACATATATATGGATCGGTCGGAGCGTCTAGTCGGGTGTAGCCTTTTGGAAAGAAGAGCTTTTTTTGGATTGTTGTGAAAGCGTATTCATAAAAAAGGTCGATCTAAATTATTTCAACTTTAGTTATGGAGTTAGTAAATTGAGGAAACAGGTTTGAGTTTATAAATTGTTAATGGTTAAGTATACAATTCTTAAAACTGCCATTCATTAAACATTGAATAATTTTATTTATAAAACCAGTTTCATTGAAATTATTTTTATTTCAAAATTAAAACTTAACTTGGTTTGTTATCCATCTTAAGCTTGATTAGGCATTTCACCCTTATTCTAGCCTATACCCGTTCAAGTATATTATTAAAGTATATAGCACCGGAACACTCACCCACACCCACCTTGTATATTTGTGTATTTGTTAAATATAATTTTGTATACCATATACACATTTCTATTATTTGAATCGAAAAAAAAATGGTCTCCCGAGCTTCAAATGAAAAATTATTAACCATGAGTTCTATGGAAAATTGGCTAAGTTTAAAAACTAGGGTTTTATTTGTTTAAATAGATGCAATACATCTCTAGTGCTTTTATTTTTTACATGAACTTTTCAAAATTCAAATAAAATTTTCTTGAAAAATGTAGGTTAACAAGGGAACCAATTTAACAAACAAATCTGAAGTAACCCCAGTGTAAAATGCTAGGTTATATTTAGATTCAAGAAAACTTCTGTAAATTCAAGTCTTTATCATTTTGAAAACCGGCAAAAGGTCAGTTGTAGATACTGGTTTTTCAAGCGCAACTTGATTCACCAAAGGATTTCGTTATAAACTAAATCTATTTTTCTTCAATTATTTCAAGGTACTCAAAAACTTCTAGAATTAAATTGCTTTTATTAAAATAATGGATAAACAAGAATTATAGCTAGACAGAGTTTAGATCATCTTCAAAATTGTATCAAAAGTTTAGTATACATTTAGCAATCATTCAATGTCAAAATAAAAAAGATTACATTTTTTTTATCATAGTCTAAAACTGTTGACTAAAACCAAGTTAAAATTTGCATACTGTTAGTATGGCGTCAATAAACTAGAAATTAAGAACTTTAGATAAAAAAAATATTCAAAGCTTTAAAAAAATACAAAACGTTGGAATTAAAATCATTAATAAGCGTCAAAGTCAGTGGAGTCCAATAGCGTGGTGGTGGTGGTTTCGAGAGGAAACTCGGCGGCGGAACTATTTAAGGTGGGAAGCACACCGGACTGCAGCGACCACAGCGACTCCGGCCATTGGTCTACCCGTATTTTCGGTGGGACGGTTTGGGTGAAAGCCGAGACGGTCATCGGAGGAGGAAGTGGTGGCGCTATTTCATCAGATTCGAAGATGGGAGTCGACGTCAATAAATCAGAATCTATGGGCGGGGTTATGGAGGTAGGATTCATTTCTAGGTCGCCCTCTGGCGCCAAGCTGGTTGGCTCGTGTTTAACGTATGGAAATTTCAATCTCAAGAAAGTGATCACCGAAAAGAAAGTATTAATAGAAGTGGATATAAATATCAAACATATAAGGGCTATCATTCCCCCAAGACCTGCGGGGTATTGGACAAACTCAAGATACTCTTTTGTGAGAACAGTGGCTTTTACTGTCCAATAGTCAATGCGAAGCAACCAATTGACATAGATAGTCAGCATAAACAATGCAGACGACGGAGTGCTGGAAATCAAAGCTATTTCCTGAAAGTGTAAATATTTTATAAAGATTATTTTTTAAATTAGTGAAACAAAACAATCTCAATATTAAAATGTAATTTTACAGATACAAAGTACTGAACACTAATTACTTATAATTAGAAAATTTATCCAAAAGAGACCTTTAAGAATATATAAACGTAATAATAGCTTGTAAATTTTAACGCCACAGACGCCAGCAAGAAACAGTTTTGCTAAGTAACTAGACTAAAATTTAACTAGGTGTTGCAGTAATTATAACATTTCTTAAAGGCTTGCTTAAGCAAGGTCTAAGAACCCTGTAGTAAATGCTTTTTAGGCTGTGCCAAAGTCCAGCCTCTATAAACTATTGATTGTTGGGGGTGAAGACTGGTTAGCGATTTAAGGCACCGAAAAGACCTGAGACAACTTGATTTATGAAAAAGTAAATTTAAAAATTTGAGGTTACAAATTTTTGTATTCAACTGAATGGTCAAACAATGTTGTTCAGAATTATATAAATTTTTAATATAAAAAGTTAGAAAAATACATATAACCATAACAAAAAAAGATTTCTTTTGAATTCTATTACATTGTATTTATACATGCATAATTTTTAAATTCTTAAAACTTGAAGCAAAATCTTGAAAAAAATAAAAACTTTAACCTTTTGTTTAATGAGAAATATTTTAAGTTATTTTTCCTCGTTTTAACCTTAATCAACGCAAAATCTGAAACTGTCTAGAAATAATTATATTGCATATCGAATGTTCAGTTCTGAAAATTTGATGCAAAAGTATTGAAAAACGAAGATAATCAGAAAATAAAAATTTGAACCTTTTGTTGAATGGGAATTATTTTAATAGTTGTTTCTCCTCTTTTTAACCAGAAATAAAAACTGAAATTTATAATTTTTTGGCATTTTATTGTATGGTTAGTACTGAAAATTGGATGCAAAAATAAAAACGTAGACCTTTTCTTGCAGATCCTGACGACGACGACGGAAACGCAACACCTATGTCTTAACTTTGTTTCACTAGCTCGACAAAAATCTTTATTCTACATAAATCTATACGAAATGAAGTAAACAGAATCTATAACCTTCATACCAGGCGTGAAAAATTTAGGTTCAGTAAAATGTTTAGATGAATGATAACATCTTTAACACAAGTATGAAAGTAATGTATGAAAGTAATGTATGAAACCATCTTTAACTATGCATATATAGCAAAGTTCACTGAAAACACGTGACTAACATTTTAAGTCTGGATAAGTCATAATTTATTCAAATAATAGTCTTATAAGTCTTATAATAGTCTTGTTAAAAAATTAGTCAAGTTGATAATTAAATATTTTACATTTTCAAAATCTAGTTGATCCGACTAGATTTTTGCTATATGGTTTATTCAATGCAATTCATTTAAATTATTTTTTATTAATATGCGTTTGTTTTGAAAATTACTTTGCGAAAAGCTTGAACACAATGAAATAAATATTTTCGTGGTGAGAAATTGAAAAAATAAAGTTTTATACTAATTATTTGATAAGTTAATATTCGCCCGTGAGTCGTACGTCTGGCATTTGTTTTCCCCATTGAAAACTTGATATGCATTATTTATTATACAGTCTAAACAAATGATTTTTTTTATTTTCTTCAAATACAATTCAAATCATGCTTTAACAGTAAATATAAAAATATAGTAAATAGAATAGTAATATTGAAGAGTAGATAAAAAAGTTAACCTTTATGTATATTCAGGCTATACGAGTTTTCATGTACGTCGCCGCCATGTTTAGTTCATTGAAATGTAACCATTGAAGCGAACGCTCGTATCTCTAACCATGTTTCGAAACAGACTTACTTATGTTATTAACAAACATTATTAAACAGGTGAGCAAAAATTAATAATGTTTGTAATTTAGTTAATGTTAGAAATGTAATAAACATTTTTTTTTAATACTTGTTATAATCCTGGTTCAGACATGTCAACCTATAAGCAGTGAGACACATTATTTTTTTATTCAGTGTGTCCAAAAGATGTTTAATATATTATTAATTATTTAATAAATCAATTATACATTGCATTTTCACGAGTTAGTTTATCAATAAGTTTTGGCTATTTTCTAGTTAACTAAATTACAAACACGTTATTAATTTTACCTCTTATGTTTAAATATTTAGGTTAAGGACTTTTATGAGTTTGTTTTCAAATATGTAGATTGTGCATAATGGGGTTATTGTAATTTTGTATAAATAAATAGTGTAAAAAGTATCATTTTAAAATGGTTTTATTCACCAATAATATTAACTAGTAATCCACGAACCGGACGGTTCAAATGTCTCGCGATGATTCATTCAGTAACTTTTAAAAAAATTCTCTAAAAATATCAAATCAAAAATGATGTTACAAAGTGAGAAAACATCATTTTATCAAAAGTTCACCTTAGACTTTCATGTGTACTTCATTTCCAATCCATTGATGCATAAATAAAAACAAAATGAAAAAAACAAATTTTGTTAAAAAAAATTTCTAAGTTAATTTGATCAAAAAATGTAGTTAAAAAATGATAACATCAAATAAAAATACCTAGTAATATATTAAAACCAATAACCAAGCCTATATGAAAAGAACCAATAATAGTATAGATGATATATAAGCATTCAAGTCATTGTCTAACTCAGACGACAACGACATCGGAAACGCTACGCCTATGTAGAGCTTCGCTACGCACGCTCGACAATAAAAATCATACAAAGTTAGGCACACAGACTACCCTTAGACTATTTTTCTACTTAAAAAATAGTCAACATGCCTAATTAAAGTTAGTTCCATTGACTATTTTTTCCGAAAATTAGTCATCTTGACTAAAATCTTATGAAAACATTAGTCAAATGCTAGTCATCTTAGTGAAATATTAGTGAAGATTAACATCGTATTGACTAACTTTTGATGGTCAATATAACTAATATATGTTTACAGTGTATAAAAAGGTTTCAGTTTTTAAGCAAGTCTAAACATTAGCGTAGTAGCAAGGTATTGTGAAAACCAAAAATTCAGAACAAAATAAAGTAAAAAATAATACTCACAAAAATCCTTTCGCGAAGGAGCTGAAAAAGGAATTAATTTAGAATAAGATTGAATAAAAGGTGGATCATTATAAGCACATAAAAACGATCAGTCTAACATACACACCTTCGCTACTTGGTTTGTGTTTGCGGGCATGCAACAATACAGTGACATGTGCAAAATGTTTGCTATGAAGACGAGGCTGGCCCAGATCTTGAGACCAGGAAACGCACAAGTCTCAGGTGGAGCGGAGGTGAAGTTTAGAGAAGAATTGCTTTTCATATCTTGAAGGACGTATTCAGTTTCCGTTGCAACTGCCAACACAGCTGCACATAAAATCTGTAAACGTCATTTCTTCGATATAACAAGGACCAAATACAATTTTAGCTTACAATTTAGGCAGTACACAAGAATGAAAAATTATGGAGGTTCGATGATATTTATGAAAGCTTAAAAAAATAACTCAAAATGCGTATAGTTACTCTAATGACAATATTTTGATTAATTACCCTTTTAGATTTTATGAAATAAGTTTCTTAAAATTTAAACCCTCGGAGTTTGACAATGAGTAAGCATGTCTGACATGCAACTCATTAAGGGTCTTATTTTTTAAAGAAAACTAATTAATTATCAAATGTAAAATCTTTATATCAGAATAGCTCAAATATCGCGATTATTCAACTTAAAATAACAAAGAATCTGATTAAAAGCAGAAAAATATTGCAATTTAAAGACTTCACTACACTTCATTTACAATCTAGTGACGCATAAACCAAACCAAAGTTAGGAAAAATGTTTTTTTAAGTTTCAAAGTGAAGATGAAAAGTAACTAGATGAAAAAGCATCAACGAATTCATTAAACGTAACAACTGACTTTAAGATGGACGACATGCAAACTTTCAAGACTTTGCTCAACGTCGCCGCCAATGATATCCGAAATGCTACCACAGTGTACTTAAGACAGTGGTGGCATTTCGGACGTTTCCACGTGCACATAATAAATGTGCGATCTCGAAGTCATAGCTTATGATCACGGCGAATGGGGTTTTACTTGTTTTCATATTTAATTACCGTTTTTTTTTATTATTATTTGGTCTAAAGTGAGTGAACTTGAATTAAAAATCATGTATTTTAGGTAAATGACAAAAAGTT
>JARUHE010081060.1:0-24879 GCA_031471125.1 Archaeomysis grebnitzkii
GATCGTGGCGCTCAATATCCAGTCAGAAAATTATCTTCGGGTCATCTACAGCTAACACTATATGTAGATACCATTATCATTACTTTTTAGTGCATTTATACACAGTTATGTATAATACCCAATGAAAATAAATACATTCATGGGTGATTGTTATAGATATATTTACAGATAAACATATATAGGTTATATTATTAATAATAACTAGAATTGAATGTTATGTTTCGTTTGTATTTTTAAGTAAATGACCAATAAAAGATGAGATACAACAATAGTGTTAATACATTTGTCTTATATATGCGAGTGTAATTATATTTAAAGTCATATGATATGATAATGAATGATAAGATATGATAATGATATGATGTGATATTGAAAGCCATATGTTAAAGCAAACATTTTTCGTATCCATCTTGCAGAGGTTTTTTTTATTTGGAGATTAAAAAACAGTTGAAACTAATGGCTACTGAGTGACAGTTAATAACTGGGCCTAAGTTACGCCAATAACTTACATATTTCGATGTTTACATGATTCACAAGTATTGGTGCAACCACTTATTGTTGAAAATATTTCTAGCCTATGAAAGCCTGAACTTTTGTACAATAAATATTTTTAGGTTGTTATGTTATTTTCTTGAACAAAAATGATGGTAGATGTTCAACTCGAATCTAGCTCAACCAATTATGTAGTTACCAATTGGAGCTTAAATTGGTTCACAAATCCGATACAGTATCAAACTAATAATTGTTAATTGGTTCGCCCATTAATGTTTGGCAAAACGTTGGTGCAAGAATGAAAATACTTTGAAGTTGTTGTTGAAAATAACCAGCGTTGGTTATCTATTCGTCTCTCCTTCACACATTAATAGACTTATCAGATTTAGTCTCCAAAATAATCTTGACGCGTGATCCCAATTAATGACAAATCAAACAACTGTTAATAAACGGAAATATATTTGATAAACTGAAAACCTCATTATAGGAAATGTATTTAGTTTGTGTGAAAAAATATGTTTATTTATTTTTTACACAAGAAAAGGATATTTATTTTTTACACAAAAAGTATACTTTATTTGTATTCAAATAAAACGGAGAAATTGATTAACATGAAGTTGGAATTTGCTTATCACAGTGTTGAACGGTGAGTAACTAAGAGGATTTTCTTCGGCTGTCCACTGGATTCGCGTGGAAACGCACGTGACTTTGAATCTTGTGTCTGCTCTTTTTCCTTCATTTCTTCTCTTTATTTCCTTTCCATTTCTATCTCTAACGTTAAATTATTTTTATAAACGTATTTTAATTTTAAATTTGTTTTTAATTGTTAATGTCGGGTTTTAGAAATAAAATGCCGGTGTTAGATAAGCTTCCGAATTACAAGTTCAATATATGAAATACTCCTTACTGTAGCGTCCCCTCGGTTGCTATGGCAACGGATGACGTCATCGGCTGATAGCCACACAAGCATTAGAAGGTCAAATCTTCCCCACCTGTTGCTATCAGTATCACTGGTAGGCTCCGCCCCTTTTCCAGCAGGGACATCACATGTCAAAATCGAATTAAATTATTATGAATAAAAGGGAAATTTATTCGATGTTGCGACGCTATAAATAATGGAAATTAAATGGAAATCCAAAGTTTCCTTTAACAAGATTTCAGAGGTCAAAAAATGTTTTTATTATCAACCTTTATGGAAGTGAATGGCAATGGAAGTTGAGGATATATTGGCATTTCAATAAATTCCGTTTCTTTTTTTTATCAATAAAAATATAAAACTTTTTATTTCTTTTGGTTTGGAAATATTTTTATTGAATTACTTTTATTTGGTGGGGTTTTATAGATATCTTTTCAAGCTTGGTTACGTAAGTTTGCTCAACCAGTACTTGTTTTTTTTGTCTTTCCTGCTTCGCGTCTTCAATATTTTATTAATTTGAGTTGTATTTGCTCTAAAAATTATCAGTTTTTTCAATTTTATCGAATGTTTTTTATTAAATTTCTGTATCATCAAGTATTTTGGGTCATGGCATTATTTACAATTGTGTGCAAGCTTAAGCTAAGTAATTTCAGAACTTTTTGCAATATTAAGACCATATCAGAATCGTCAGTTCTAATGTCAAATAAAAAATTAAAAGATAAAAAAGAAGTAAAAAAACCTGCATAAAATATTAATGCTCTTTTAAAACTGTTGTTTTTCAGTTCAATTAAAATATTAATATTAAAACGATTTTTTTCAGAATTTTATGGAAAACAAGTTACGTAGGCTGTAAGGTTGTAAGGTAATTAAGCCTAGAGCTTTTGAAAACAATTTTCTTGGAATTTACGAGTAAATTTTTATTAGCTCGTGTTTTTAGTCTCTTAAATGTTTATTAAACTCTTAAATAACAAATGTTTCTCCTTAGATTAGCGAAACCTTAGATTGAAAACCATTTCATTTACAGGTTTGATTTTGTTTTGAGGTGTATTTTATAGTTCATTATAATATCATAAATATTTTGTTTGAATTAATCCAACCAAACTGTAGTTGGTCAAAACGAATTGTTTTACAAACAACAATAAAAAATAAGATAAATTGTTTAGGATTTAATTTATTAATGAATTTACAATCAATATAACTAATATTTTACATCAGTTATAAACAAAACCTATCAGTAGGTTCATATGTTGACGATACCGAACTATATCTGTCAGTTGATCAACAATATCACAAGTGAGGCAAGTCTTAGGTTATTTGGATGTGGGCTACCTCACTTGTGCTATTGTCGATCCATAAATAATCCAATTGAAACATTTGGAGAATGACTGAAAGATGTAAGTTCATTCACTACTTACAAATTAATGACCGTAAGACAGCTTTCGATGTTGGTTCGATTTACCAATTGTTCAAAATTGGTAAAAATGAAGTCACAATGAAAATCAGCTTCAAACTTAAGAGTAATTATTCAATAATCGTATAAATCATATGGATCGATAATAGCACAAGTGAGGTAAGTTCTGTTATTTGAATGTGGGTTGCCTCAATTGTGCTATTGTCGATCCATATAAATCATATAAAACAATTAAAGTAATATCTTACACAAGATACAACAGAATCATCGATCCATTATTTCGTTTTCTCCAATATTGATTATTGCAATTATTCATTAATCTTCCATCTTGTCAAATAAATAAATTGCAGAATCCAAAATTGTGCGTCTCGTATGTTCATGAACACTAGTAAGTTCAGTCACATTTTACCTATCTTATAAAATTCCCTAGTAGTATTTCAACGACTAATTCTTGGCTATTTTCCAAGGGAGCCATAGAATAGCCACTAAATCGTAGCTAATAGCCAAGGATCAGCCACTAACTAGGGATAGATGCTACTAGGGATTGGTTACTTATAAACTACCACTTGAGACATAATCATAATACAAACATATACAATATTAAACAATATGTACTTAAAATATTTGACACAGTTGACACGTACCATCAGTAGTAAAATATTTGCATATTTTTCAAATAGAAAAATAAGAATAATGAAGTTATAATATCTTATTTTTAGTGTAAATTCCATACTATGAAGATAACCCAAGATTTTCACAATATGAAATTTACAACAAAAATAATTTACAACTTCATTATTCTTATTTTTCTATTTGCAAAATATTCGAATATTCTGCTGCTAATGGTACTGACCTACACGTTTGCTCGGATCAGAGAGTGAAAATAAACTCGTAGTGCCTAGGACGACAACAAAACGTTTGGTTGGACCACATCGGAACGTACGATTTAGACCCTTTAACCGACTATTTCTATAACACGAAGTACACACCTTTAGGAAAGTGTAGAATAACACATCTCTACAAAGTTTATAATTTTCTATAACTCATACTTCATAGAAAACGTAAAATAGTTACTACATCAATACATACTTTCATCAATGTACCAACTCAGTTTTAAAAAGAGAAATATGTTGTAGGAATCAAAATCGTGGCTCTCGATTTATTCAATTAGGCAGCATTAACTGTATAGCCTAACTGATACCTTAATATAATTATAGTATGCTACATTAATGCAAATGTATTGGTCGGAATAAGCGGAACGCTGATCACATAAAACAAAACTGCTTTCTATGTAATAGATCATTGATTCCGTGCTACATAATTGGTCGCTTTATGCGGCTGGTCCCATTAAGCGGAATCGACTGCATTGTAATTTGCAGAGCACTATCATACATTATTGATACAAGTGGACCATAAAGCTCAACATTCTTTATTGTATTAAAAAACTTTTGAAATAAACATTTATAATTCCTTTACAATGTATTACATTTTTTTGTATTACAAAAAATTTGAAATAAACATTTATAATTCCTTTACAATGTATTTTAACCATTAAAACTAATCATAAAGTTTTATATAAAAGTTAAGTGTTGTTTATGTGGAAAAAATTACAAACTGAAATTGAACGTCTTGTGAAAAGTTTGCAAATGTGTTGATGCAACAGGTGAACTAAACTTATAAATTATTTTCAAAGTTGAATATCGCGGTTTACAACAAGTTATACTTTGTTCGTTTGTTTATTTGTTGTAGTTAATAATTTCGAAAACATATTTTATTGTTTGTTTATTTGTTGTAGTTAACAGTTTCGAAAATCTATTTGTTTGTTTCTTTAGTGACAGTTAATTTACAAAACTATTGTGAGTCACAACTGCTGTTCTAGCTGAAGATACCTTTTCTGTATTAAGTCGTTTTAGTATTTGACTTTTTGCTCTTTCTTATCAGATCGATGCTAGTTATCATATCCCTTAACTGTAGTTCTTTACTGTCTACACTTAATGAGTGTTCTCTGAGGAAATGTAATTTTTTTAAAGCTACACACCTCCCAATATAGATACGTCCTTAGCACATAAATAAACTTTTAAAAAAATTCAAATGGTTTTTTAAAAATTAGTTTTAGCTATAAAAGCAAATTGATAAATTACTGTAGAAATATATTGAACAGTTCCGTTCTTCAAAACTAGAGCATGCGTTGTAATAATAATCTTATCAAAACTGAAATACTCAACTTTAATTGCCATTGTTTATACAACAAGGAGCAAGTAATAAAATACATCACCCTACATATATTATTTTTAAGGAAATTAAGCAAAGTTTATTTATTTTTTTAACCTACACATATATTACTTTAAGGTAAATAAGCAAAGTTGATTTAATTTTTTTACCCTACACTTTAAGGTAAATAAGCAAAGTTGATTTAATATTTTTACCCTACACATATTACTTTAAGACAAATAAGCAAAGTTGATTTAATTTTTTTACCCTACACGTATTACTTTAAGGCAAATAATGTTCTTACTTATTAATTTATTTTAGTGTTCATATAAAGAAGAAAAGTTAACGGAAATGAACTTTTTTAAAGCTGCACTGAAATGAATTTTCATTGCCATTTAAAGCTTTCACTTTTCTTCATTTACCTTGAAAACCTGGTTACCCACTTACATGATAGATTATGGCTTCTTCTCTTGTCAAATTATTTTTTTCGACCAAAACTCTGTTTTTTAGGGATTATTGAATAGTGTGAATTAAAAAAATTCTATAAAAGCAGCTTAAACTTTAAATTGTTTCTTTAATTTCAAGGTTGTCTTTGACAAATTTTGAATCAGAGTCTACCTTCTTGGAGCAGCAATGGTCTACTTCTTGAACATATTTTACAATAGAGAACAAAATTGTAAAACAAAAACCTAGGAGACCAACCAATACTACGCACCACCAATAGACTTATTCCTTCACAAGTCTTTGAAAAGTGTTTTTTATTTTAATGAACATGAAAGTTGTGAAACTTAATTAAAATATTTTTTATTAAAACATCTTTCATTTGTTTAAAGCTGCAGTTAGTTTCAAAAAGGTTGCGCAACGTTTCCATGCAAATTTACTTTAGTTTACTGTTCGATGAATACGTTCAGTTTTATCGCATGTTATCATTCAACCAACATATCAAAAATATAACTAAAAAGTCGTATTATCAACTGACAAAGATTAACCATTTGAAGAAATATTTATCTAAGGATGTAGCTGAGTCGTTGGTTCACTCTTTAATATTCGCTAACCTTGATTATTGCAATATCTTGTATTTTAATTTGCCATTGTACCAGATAAATAAACTGCTGAGAATTCAAAATACAGCAGCCCGTATACTAACCAACACTAAAAGACGTGAATCTATTACTCCTGTTTTGCACTCATTGCATTGGTTGCCAATTTACCTTAGAATTCAATATAAAGTTCTAATTTCTTACATACAAATGTCTAGAAAATGAAATGTCAAGCTCAATGAAAGATATTATTTCACTTTACCAACCTCCAAGAACACTAAGATCATCAAACAAACTTTTGCTGACAGAACCAAAATTAAAACTAAAATTTGTGGAACAAGTTACCTTGCAAACTTAAGGCAGCATTTTCTCTCTCTGTTTGAGGAAGGAATTAAAATCTTTTTTCACTGCACTATGATTAGGATAAATGTCTTATGACTACTTTGTTTTTTATGTTTTAGGTTTGATTTTATGTAAAGCACAACTGAGAAGAAAGTTATGGGGGTGCTATATAAATTCTAAGATTAGATTAGATTAAATATAAAAGTTATATTTTCTTTAAAAAAAATGTATTTTATAGCTCAAATTAACTCGGAAAATATTGAACTATTTTTTAACAGGTGAAGGTAAATGTTGAAGTTTTTTTAGTTTACAATTTTTCTTGAAGAATAACTGCTTAAAAAATAAACAAGTTTCTTTAGATTTCTTATAAGTTCTATTAATCTATTATCTAGGTTTTTGTCTTTTACTGAAAACATTAGTTACTTCTGGTTGATGGGTGCCCTATTATTTCCAATTTTTTTATATACTTTTTGTTGAAAAAATGGAAATTTTGATGGTGTTTTGACTTATTTCTCAGATTTTTTTTAGAAACAATTTTTTTTCGGCAATGTCTACATATAAAATATAGAATTATTGTTACTGAATATTTTTTTGTTATGATAAAAAACATGTTGATTATCTGTAGCATTCAGATGTGTGGCTGTATTTATTGAATGTAGATGATTGTTATGATTGAAGCATTGTCACAATCATAAGTAATCATAAGTATCAAATACATGTACCAGTGTGTTTGTTTCAGTCTATTGTATAAAAAATGTATAGCTCAGAACATACTTGAAAAGTTTTAATTACTTGTTCATTGATACTCAAGTTGGTTAAAGACATGCACTTGTTCATGTAAAAAACATTTGATTTGTAATATTTTGTTTTTCAGATATCAGTTTTATTTTCATCAATGTTGTAAATTTTTCAGATCTTCAAATCTTCAATTGATGAAGTCAAATTTAAACATCACATTGAAGTGAAATCAGATTCCAGTGATTTATACAATTCTCAAATCAATCATAATTTCATTACTGCTGTAATTGAAGCTGAGGAAAATTTTGAAAGAAAAGTCTTTGAGGTCTTAACTACTAGTTACTGAATTCTGAACATTCAACATCAAAAGTATGGATTGTTTGGAGAAAAATGATCACATTCAAAACTTTCCAATGGTTGCTGTAAAGTTTGAAGCCAATTTAGAAGAACATAATTTAGAGAACTTGAATGCACATTCTACAAACAATATTAATGTTGTAGAAATTAAGGTTGAAGAATCTTTTTTGGATGAAGAAGTTGCCCACGAAACTGAAGAAAATCTTTATAACTCTCAATCATTTGAATGTTTTGAGATGAAACATGAGTTTAGTGATTCTGAAAGTAGTTCCAATGAGATTAGTGTCAAAAAAGAAAGCACCCAAAGCTCTGAATGTGATAATGGTATAGAAGATGAAAAGAAGATTTCAAAATTGGAAATAAAAGTAAAGCAAAAGAAGTTCCAATGTCCACATTGTTCCTTCAAAAGTTATTATAAGAACAGTTTGATCAATCACTCAAAAACTCATACAGGCGAAAAAAATGAACAATGTCCTCATTGCTCTTTCAAGTGTGCTTATAAAAGTAATTTAGTAAATCATATCAAAAAGCACACAGGCAAAAGACAATACCAATGTGCAGATTGCTCTTTCAAATCAGGCTATAAGCATAGTTTGTTAAATCATGTTAAAATTCATATGGGTGTTAAGGACCATGAATGTCCACATTGTTCTTTCAAGTGTGCTTATAAAAGTAATTTGGCGAAACACATGAAAAAACACACAGGCGAACAAAATCACCGATGTCCACATTGTTCTTTTAAAACATGCTACAAGATTGGTTTAGAATATCATCTGAAAACTCACACGGGTGAAGACTTACATGAATGTCCACATTGTGCTCACAAAAGTACTCACAAACAAAGTTTACTTTTGCATATGAAAAAACATATTGGCGAGAAGGAACATGCATGTCCACACTGTCCCTTTAAGACTATTTATAAGCCTAATTTGTTGAGTCATGTCAAGATTCACACAGGTGAGCGGGATCATCATTGTCCACACTGTTCTTATAAGTGTGCCTATAAAAGTAATTTAACCAATCACATGAAAACACACACCAACGAGAAAAAACATCAATGTCCACATTGTTCGTACAAGTGTAACCACAAGGTCAGTTTGGTGACCCATCTCAAAAAACATACAGGCGAAAATGTACATCAATGTCCGCATTGTTCTTACAAGTGTCCTTATAAAGGCTATCTCGAGAAACATATTCAGAAGCATACAGGTGAACACAATTTCCAATGTCCACATTGTTCTTATAAGTGTACTCATAAAGCAAGTTTGGTGTTGCATGTCAAGTCTCATACAAACAAAAAGGGTCATCAATGTCCACATTGTCCTTACAAATGTGGATACGCAAGTATTTTAGTGAAACATATTAAAACACATTCGGGTGAACAAATTGGAAGACAATGGGAGAAGGGGATGGAAGGTTGAAGGAAGACATATAGATTAGATTATAGTAGCACAAAATCAAGCCCTCACATGTAATCTACCAACAAGCTTATCCCTATTGGAGATTCTTCGGAATCCTCTGCCCACATCATGTCCCATTTTCAGGTGTTAATGGAGTAGGGTCTCTACACTGCTAGGCATGAAAAGGTCTGTAGCTATATATACTTGGGCTTTTTATTTATATAATCAATCAATCAATCAATCCTAGGAGAAAATAAAATGTTGGGCATAAGAGTCACTGGGCTGTCAGAAGAATCACAAACGAACTCCATGCCTCGATAAGATCAGAAGGAGAGATAGTAAAGTGAGGTAACGATCCTGAAAAGAGCGGTCTCCATGAATTTTGTATATTGTAAATATTAATGCTCTGCTAGTGTAGGTCAGTGTTTGACCATTAGCATTGTACTTACAATAGAAATGAATAAGATTATAAATTTCCATATATGTTGCTCTTATCAGTGCTATCTTTACCTAGGTTTATTCAATTAATACATGGCAAATGGACATAAAAGTACATCATTTATCTAAAGAAATTAAGCTGTCAATAAATTATCCTTGAGTCATTGTTGAGGTTGATTGCACAATGAGATCCTCGGAAATCACAATCATTCACAATATGCACAACAAATTATGCTGTTCTGTACAGTGGACTAGACTTCAGAATTTTAATATTGACAAAAATTGTGGAGCATCCCAGATAATATACAACAACATTGCAGTATGAAAAAACCCAGATACATTCACAGCAAAAAATGACATAGGTATATACTATTAATAGGAGTTACACTAGGACACTACATAGATAAAGAGAAAACAAACCAGATATAACTGTCCAACCTAAGGACAACAATCAAGCTATAATAGATGAAATATAAACAACACATAAATAAGACTATAATAATAATATATAAAGTTTATAGAACGTTTTTCAGCTCTATCAGTTCACAAAGAGCTTGTCATTCTCATCATCATTACCCACATCAAGTGATGTGCACCCTAAAGATATGCAGACGATATAAGGTGCTTCGTTGAAACCAGGGTAAGGTTAGCATATGAGATTTTAAGAGAATGCAGCCACATTCAAATTTTTGATGAAATAGTCTTAGAGCAGACTTGAACCAATGCCATCGAGATTTTTTTATGCAGCATTGATCATCAGACGGCGTTCATATCCATACAGCCACCCTCTCTCAATTAACAATAGTTAAAACACCAAAGTGAGTCGATACTTGCCAAAGCCAGTTTCATACCTGTGCTGGTAAGAGTTGTAAATGCTTAAAGGACCAAATTGATTAGATCTGAGGAAAGAACAATTTATAAAATGCAGAGGTGATCAAGAGCAGAGTCTGCAAACAGATGCTTAAGTGTAGATAATGTAATTAATACTGTCATAGTATATTAGATATTTTTTAAAATATAATAATAAGTAATAGAAAACTATAAATGTGTAAACTATTCTTTTTAAAATATTTTTATTTCAATTCTGCTAAAACTCACATTGGTGAAATTAATATTCATTGTCTACATTAGGGTGATAAATATTTGGTAAGAAACAGTACAATAAATACTGGCAAAGAAAATAATTACTGTTTGACAGTGAGCAAGAATGAAAAAGGAGTACTAGAATGGTAAATTAATCAAATATTACTTGTTGATTATAACATAGTTTGAATTCTCTTAAAATATATGACAGGAATTTTAGATCAGTACTTTAACTATATTTGCATTGGTTTTTTTTCTTATATTGTAAAATCATAATTTATGTATAATACTTATAGTCTACACACTATATGTGTAATAGCTGAATAAACAAGCGACTTTAAATACATTTTATGCCAACTAATTGAGTTCTTCAATTTTTTTAAAAAATAATAAATTAACTCCTAAAGAGTGTCCCAATTTACATGAAACTGTTTTATATTGTTTGTTGTAATTTATTGTTAAAATGAGAGAAAAAATGTTCATGGTACCAAAAGTTATTGTATTATTGACAAATATACATTCGATTCCTATTGTTGTGCGTCCAAGTAGAAAGTTCATTCCATTTCATTAACATGTATGGTAACAAACTTAGTTATTTTCTCCTACTTTTAGGCCAAGTTTTTTTGATATTCTCATTATTATAATTCTTGTAAAGTAAGAACTGTTTAGATCTTTGTCAGTGTGCCAAAATATGTATTTTTTTGCTGTTAAATGCTTTTTCTTCCTTAAGCAATCAATTGTCTTGACACGGGTGTATTTCTGGAATAAAAACTGAAAAAATTCCATAGTTGAATGTCGTCTATGAATGAAAAAAATAGATTTTGGCACCCTGCTAATGTTTTCCAAATAAACATATATATTTTAAAAGTTAATTTTTGAATGAAACAATACGTTTTGAATGCTTCACATCAAATTAATATATTTGTGAATTCTTTTTTACTTTGTATCTTCGAACAATTTATTAAGTTTTCCCAACTAGTAAAATAATTAACGTATGTCAATTATCAAACAGTTTTAAATCGTATATATAAAACATAGTTACCTTTCTAACATTATTATTTGACATTACATTAAACTAATATATACGTTTTCAAGATTTTTTCACAAGTATGAATAGCTAAGCTCTCCATATTCTGATTCTATGGAATCCATGCTCAGAATTTTGTTTGGAAATAAATTTTCGTTAGAATGGTTATTTTATGTTTGGTTCAATCAGTTTTTTCTTTTAACATTCTTAGAACAATATTTCATGTTTCAGAATTTTGATCCTTTATACAAATTTTTAACTTTAAAAGCATGTCCTTTAATTAGAAACTAAATTGTAAGATATTTGATTGTATTGATTAACTCTTTTCATTGTTACCATTGTAAGAACTGTTATTGAAAAAAAAATCAAATTTAATTATTTTAAACCCAAATTACATAACTAATCATTATAATAACAAACACAAATAAATTAACAGCTGTGATGGTATGTTAATTTTTTTCTAAAATTGTGTAATTGTTCAATACAGTGTTATACATTATTATATTAACACTGTTCTTTCATTTATTTCAAACAAAATTCTCTCTAAACCAGTGGTTCCCAACCTTTTTACACAATCGTACTTTATTTTTTGTTTGTTGTTACTTGGGTTAACCATGAGTTTGATGATAAATTGGCCAAGTTTAAAAATTCCTCAAATGTTTATTATTTAAAAGAATAGATTTTCAGTTCTTTAATTTGTTTTAAATAAACTTTATCTGAACTATTCAAATAAAAATCTACAGTTAACCATGAAATGTAACTTTATTTTAAAATGTATGTTTTAATAAGTAAACTCTGATTTCACAAAAGAAATCCTTAGTGAAGCCAGTGTAGAGTTTTATGTTCTGTATTTTCGTTTAAGCAAACTTTTTTGTAAAATTATTTAATTTTCTTATTTAGAAAAAGGCAAAGTTTCGGTAGTCCACAAATCATCGGAGGTCACTTAAGTTGCATCCTCAGATCAATTTTATCAAAAAAAATTGAAAAATGTGATGTCACATTCGTAATTGGTCATTCTCATTGCAATTTAATTAAAAACAATCTAAAAAGCTGTCTGATTACATTCACAATATAGATAAAATTTGTTGTTGTTTTCGACTCCTCTCTATCCTCGACAGCGAGGACGGGCCCTTATGCCAGCGGGTCGAGAGCCCACTCCAGTAGGTTCGACCAACTGGCAAGCAGCCCGGCCTCTCCCACCGAAATCCGTCCAGAGGTTCTCCGGGACCATGTCTGTTCTCACATGTGTTATGTGTGTGCTGTTGGCAGTGGACAGTTTGGTGAAGGATGTGTGTCTGATGCTATTTCGAGTAGGTGTGGGGATTTATTTGTTCTGAGTTGTGCATGTTGTGGGGGAGTATTGTTTATGTCGAATATTGTTCTGTTCAGTATTTTGTTCGGTTGTAAGGTGCTGGTGTGGTTTGTTACTATGTGTGTGTGTATATTTGTTTCTTGTGTTGCTTTATATAAAATTTGTTTTTTCCGTTTTTTGTCTTGCAAAACATATTAATTTTGTGTTACATTACAAATAAAAAGATTTTTATAAACATATATATGATAATATAATTCACTCAAAGTTGAAAGTTTATTTTTGTTATAAAAATAATGTCAGATGTAGGATGACAACAAACTTTTCATTAATTTTTATAAATTAATGTCAATTTAGACTAGTTTGAAAGCATACATTAGAAAGGTGTGTGATATTAGTTTTAAAAAGCCTTCATAGACATTTAAAAAAGATATAAGTTAATAATTTTAGCAATATTAATGTTTGTTTAAAAATATCCGCTGGCATTGTTTTGAAAAATTTCAAGTTATTTTGTTGTCATGTTTTTAAATTTTTTCTGATAAAATTAATCTGAGGGCACAACTATTGAAGCTGCTTTTTCAATTGCAGCTTAATAATTGAATACTGATTTTAAAAAAAAACCTTAGTGACATCAGTGCAGTGTAGAATGTTAAAGTCTTTATTTTCATTTAAGCAAACTTTTCTGTGAAATTTTTTTTTAAAATTGCAAAATTTAATTAATTCACAGATAATCTACCACTCTAATCAAAAGTAGTTATTGAAGCTGTTTTTTCAAACACAGCTTAAAAAGTTGTCTAATTCAAAAGCAAACTTAAAGTAATTGTTGGTACTTCTTAGATTTTTGATTCCTCGCTTAACCCTAGACCAAAAACTTAAATGGACAGACCGCAGGTGATCTCAAAGCTGAAACCCTTGCAGCTTTAAACACACTAAAAGCAGTAGTGGGACTGAACTTTGGTGCTGATTGAGATGTATTTCTCTGATTATATTGGACAGTATGCAAATCAAAAATTGATTACGGATCCCAAGTTTACTCCTCGGCAAAACCCAGTGTATTGTCAAAGCTAGAACCTATTCAAGATGAGGCCATACAAATACTTACTGGGGCTTTCAGAACTTCACGAATAGAATCACTAAAAGCTGAAGCTGGACTACATCCATTAGACCTACAAAGAAGAGAATAATGCATTCATATTTATAACAGAATCAAGTACTTGAACAATGATAACCAAAATCTAAACATCTTGGAGGAACAAGAACTACCAAGATCCTCTGGGTACTCGTACTCATCAAGTGATGAGACAAATGGCCCCACTGCCTGAATCAGTCCAAAAATATATCCATCCCCTCCATGGAAACTTGAAAATATTCAAATTTGTTACCAAGCTAGTTCGAGCAAAAAACGAACCAATAGTGACCCACATTTCGCAGTTTCCTGTCCCATACTCCTGTGCATACCGGTAATCATCTCTATACAGATGGATACTGGATACTGCCTTGACCGTAATAGAGATCTCTACTGAAAAACAGTGGACTGTCTTCAGATTCACAATCATCTTTACAAGCACTGATATGAACAACTCCCAAGAATCTTCATGTAAACATAAAGGGTAATGATACTACATACAAAATTTCAAGTGATGTTAGAAATAACCTCTACAATCGGGAAAACAAAGTATCACATCAGGACTTCTATTTACTAATTAAGAAACACAAAGATGAGAAATGGCAACACCAATAAAATGAAACTACATCCCATATGAGACATATAAAGCAAGTGTCAGACCCTGGCTGACGACACCATGGAATCCAAAGTGCCAAACCACATTAAACATTAGCAAGACCACGTATAGGTCATAGTAACTCAACAAATTCTTGTAGAATGTACCGAGGGCGTCCACTAGAATGCCTACATTCTAGTGGTGATGATAATGAATGTTTATTTGATTATACAATTACAATAAAATATTGACATTACAATCAAAAACTTAGAATTAATAAATTGGGCCCAGCCCAATAAGTATTTAATACTCTTATAGGACTGCTCTATATAATATTCTTTTCTTTATTTAACATATATTATAAACAGTCAATAATAAAGAATATAACATAATATTTTCAAATATATAACTATTTACAAAATAATATAATAATTATAGTTTTCTGTTTAGTTAATGTCCTTTGAATTATATTGTATTTCTACATTTCTAATCAAATCTTAGAATTTGTATAGCGCCCCCATAATTTTCTTCTCAGTTGCGCTCCACATTAAATCTAGCCGAAAAATAAATCCATCAAATAAAAAACAAAGTACAGTCATAAAACATTCATCCTAATCGTAGTTTAATTTTCAATTTCATCTTTAAAATATGACCATTTTTACTGCAGAAAACATCTTACTATGGAACACATTAACTGCCTGCCCTAGACTTGCAATTCAAAGAGATGCTCACAAAATAACCCTGAACTACCAAGCATTGCTTAGAGAGAAAGATCACCCATTCTGAGGATCATGCACTTCCTTTAAAGACATCGGAATGCTGGAGAACATATAGCACTCTTCACAGAATCCGGAAATGTGAAAACCAAATTACTCTCCTAAGTTAGGGAGAATGAACTACATGGGCAGTGAATGTGCGATAATCGCACCCATAGCCTGTTTAATGGGAACCGAATTGCAATTAACTAGCTAACTAACTTAAATATTAGTTCCATTCATAAGGTCATACACTTCATAATTTTATAAAATAAATAAACAATTGCATAAGTTTGAATTTTATTATTACCAATTTTTTTAAATATGTAAAATAACTTAATTTGGTTTTTGTTTTTAATAAGTTTTATAAGATAATGTTTACCTTATTTAATCTAGACCTTCAAATTAATGAATGAAAGTTAATTAAAAACTATTATTGAAATAAATATTTATTTTCTAGGTTATAACAGTTCATATTCCTATGTTAACCTTTTAAAATAAAACTAATTGTTTTTAAATAAAATAATAAGTAATCTTTATTACTGATTTTCTCATACCAATAAATGAAACAATTTAGAATTATTTAATATATAATTATTTTTACATTGTAAGTTTTACCAAGAGCTACTAAGGTCGCATTCTGGACCAACATTTTCTTGATTTAAATCACATCAGTTGACAATGTTATACAATTCTCATTGAATCAAGAAAAGTTGATTGAATAAACATCTTATAACATTATCAATGTGATTTAAATAAAAATAGTTTTTTTTAAATCAAATCAAGTTTGTCGTGAACGCTGTGACAAAGTAACAATTAACGTAGGGTAATTATAGTAATCTGGCAACAAGGCCAGAATTTTATGTTGTTATCATGTAGCCAGGGCTGCCACTCTAGCTGTTTTTCAGCTAGATCTAGATGTTTTTAACTAAGCCTAGCTGATAAATGTTGTCATCTAGATGATGGCTTATTTTCTAGATTATTTCTAGATGAAAAACTTCAATAAATAATTTCAAATTATTGATGTAGTTGTTAATATTCTAGTTCGAAATACGTTAGGCCAAGCATGTTTGCTCAAAATGCATCACATTTTTGTTTGGTTTACAATGAAATTCCTCTACAAAATTGTCATATGCTAGTATAAGGTAGGGTGTGACGCAACACAGTTTGTTAATAATCAGTTGCTAGCTGTTACCACAGTCGTATCGTTCGTATTTCATATGTGCCGGCCTCTTTCTCTCTCTTTTAAAATTTGTTTCAGTCTTTCACGTCTTGACTTTCTGCATGAACTGTGTTTTTCAAAAAAAGTGCTTAGCGTAAGACTATTTCCAATGTGATTTTTGTAATTGCTGCACCATTAAAGTAGACGAATACCCAAGGCTAGGAATAATGTACATTTTTGAAACCAGTTTTTATATAGTAAACTATTTGGATATTTTGTGAAAGTATTATAAAATTGAAGTATAAGCGTTTTTCTTATATTTTGATAAGTAATCTATATGTCTAAGTCGTAAGGTTATTTTATAATGAATTTTTCAAAGACGTAGGTTTTAAAATCAGTCATCGCGCACATTACTCCATATTTACTTATAAATAATATTTAATACAAATCTACTGTCTAATAAGTGTATTAAACAATTCATGATATATTAAAAACTTATTTAACATTAAATAATTACATTTTTTATTCGCTATCAAATTATCAAAATATATTCCTCTCTTGTCTTAAAACTCTACACATCTGAATAAAAATTTCTACCACACTCTACAGTATATTACAAGTATGCGGGAACGTATGCATTTGCATACGCATACGTAATTTTGTCTCGACGTATGCGCATACGCATACGACCGTAACCAATTATTCATTTTTCTTGTTCTTTTTATTCCCAGTTAGGTATTTTTTTATTTTCCTTCTTCTTTTAGGCCCTTTTGTGTTTCTTCTTATTATTATTCTAAGGTCAGTGAAGTAGTTATTTATTTTTCCTCCTTATTTTAGGTAAAGTTAGGCAATTATTTTAATATTTTATATAAAAATTATGAATTTATTTAAATAAAAAACAAATTATAAATATGGCTTATTATCTAGCTTACTGTCAGTAAAATCTAGATTATTCTAGCTGATTTATATTGTGATTCTAGATTATTTGCTCTAACAAAAAGTGGCAGCCCTGCTAATTAACCTAACTTAAACTACTCGATATACTACATCACCAAGATTTACCGAAGAGTAAATAAATCAAATACCCCTAACATGCTGCAGAGCGACATGTGCAAGCTAAATGCATGGGCTAGGAGATGAGGAATTCAACTTAATCCAAACAAATGCAAAGTAATACATCTAGGGATATGTAACCCACATCAAGAATATTACATGAGGAAGGTGGAAACAGACTAGCACTTCGGAATGTGGAGAGTGAAAAAGAAGGGATTAAAGTATATGATAACCTGAAATTGAGAGGACAATGCAAAATAACTGCAGGAAGAATTACTGTTGGAATGGGGAAATTAAAAGAACGCCTTCAAACACATTTCAAAAATTATTTTCATTAAAGTACGTTTATCCTTTGTATGCAAGATCACACCTGGAATTCTCTGTTCAGGCATGGAATCCTTATTTGGCAAGAGATGTGGATTTGCTTGAAGCAGTTCAAAGAAGGGCCACCAAGCTGGTCACAAGCCCTACTACGATAGGTGAAGAGAATTGAAGCTCTACTGCCTGCATAGGTGAAGACTGAGAAGAGACCTCATCGATATGTTTAAGATCGTGAGAGGATTAAGTGGAACTAAGTTTGAAGACATGTTTTTAAACCACAGGTTGGGAGCAGTGTTGCCACTCTAGCTGTTTTTCACCTAGATCTAAATTATTTTTACCTAGTCTAGCGGATAAATTTTGTCATCTAGATGGTTTTAAAGTAGCTAAAAACAATAAAAAGTAGTTTAAAATAATAGTTACGGTCAGATGCAGATGCACATGCGTAAATTTGCATCCAAAACTGTATTTGCATCCGAAAATATAGACTCTGCATCTCGTCTTGCATCCGTTATGTAACCGTGAATCTTTTTATGTGGTAAAAGTTATATCAAGTTTGTACAAACAAATATTTCTTCAATTTTCTTGACAATCCAAGAATTTTTTATAAATTTATTTCGTTAAATACATGTTGAATGAAATAAATGTAGTTATTTACTGTTAAATACGTTTTTAATACATAGGGCAGTAGATTTTTATTAAATGCTATTTATAACTAAATGTATGTATCGGCAAAAGCCTAGTTTAGGTACACATAAAAAAGTACTGAACATGAGATATTAATATTTCACTTATTTTGTGTAATAGTACCTTACCTACCAAATAAAAAATAAAGGTTGCCATTGAAGAAATAAAAACCTCCCTAAATTGATAGATTTGATTTATGATAGGCAAGGTAAAGTACTATTACACGAAATAAGTGGAATATTAATCTCAGTTCAGTATTTTTTATGTATCTAAACTAGGCTTTTGCCGATTATTGTGTCTAAAGTGGGATTTAACCGATGTCAGATACATATATTTAATCACAAATAATATTTAATAAAAATATACTATCCTTATATGTACTAAAATCTTGTTCAACAGTAAATAACTACATTTATTTCATTCACCATGTATTTTACGAAATCAATTTATAAAAATTTCTTGGGGGTGTCAAGAAAATTTAAGAAATATTTGTTGTACAAACCTGATATAACTTTTACCACAGTGAACGATTCAGTTACAGAACGGATGCAAGACAAAATGCCGAGCTAGATTTTTGGATGCATTTACTAGAAATTTACCGTTTTGGATGCACATTTATGTATCTGCATCCGAACCATTATGTAGATTGATTGTTTATATATAGTTTAGGCAAAGCCCGGCACTGCATATGTAAGGTATTCGGCAACCACTATGACTACGTACAGCTTCGCTGTGGCCAAAATTTCACTTTTTTTACATTAAGTAGATTGATTGATTATATAAATAAAGGGGCCAATACCCTTTATATTAAGTAGAGGAAACCCATTCTCGTTAGATTGGTGTATAATTTATATGAAAAATCCTACTAATTTGGCAACAAAAACACTTTCTTGCATTTGAAAATTAACTTATTGATATCATTTAGTTTATTTATCCACATTGCCAATAAAGAAAACACTTCAGGAAAAATCTTACGCATAGGCTGGTCAAAAAACATACATAATTGAAGTTTTTGTGTAGATGAATACATTTACTTAAATGTAATTTTCAAAAATCTTTTTTTTATTAAAGCATACAAAACTTTCAGATTATAGAATTGAAATAGATCTCACAGAATTAAGGATAAAAAATAAAATTGTATTAATTTATGTGAAAATTTTAACAAAATTTTGGTATTTCTAGATAAAATTTAATAAATATTAGAATTGTTCTATTTGATATTTTCTTGTGCTTCGAATTTAGGCCATTTAGCAGAAACGTCAGCCCAGGCCATCTTGCCATCGGCTAGCTTCTTAATAGTGACAGGAACTTCGTCAATGGGTATTCTCACTTGCTCCATAGAATCTCTTTCCCTTATAGTAACAGTGTGTGGCTCTACATTGACGGTATCAAAATCAATTGTGACGCCGAAGGGAATGCAAATTTCATCAGTTCTGGAATACCTTTTACCAATTGATCCAGTCGAGTTATCAATCCTGACAGTTAGGTTAAGGTCGGTTAAATCATCGGCCAACTGTTGCGTGTATGGAACGAATTCTTTGTTTGTAGACAACGGCAGGACGCTCACTTTTACGGGAGCCACAACAGCAGGAACTGCAAAGTATGTTCGCATGTCGTCTTTTTCTCGCACTTTGAAACTATGTTCTAATAAGGAGTAGAAAACTCTGCCAATTCCAAATGATGGTTCAATCACACTTGGAACAATTTCTTCTTTGCATATTTTATTCTGAACTTTCTTAACACTTGGAACCATTTCTCTGGTTAGTTTGAACTTCCCATCTAATAAGAATTCTCTGGAATAAAAAAATAATTAGTGTAAGAAATAGAGTTAAACTTTTAGCAACTTCGTAAATTTAAAAAAAAGCATTACCAGTTTTTGTGATTATACATTTAATTTAAATCAGAACATTAAAAAAAATTGTATTTCCAGTTAAATATTTTTTTATTATCTAGGATTTTATATAGCACATAGCTATGCAGTCAATAGACTATTGACGTAAATTAAATCAAAATTTAATAATTCTTACCAAGCATAAATACTGAAAGACAGAATAGGAGAAAAAACTGGCAGGAAAAATCAGAAGGAAAAGACAAAAACAAATAATAGACCCAACATGATAATTGTGGTACAGGTATTCGTGGTATAGACTGTGTTGTTAAATAACCATCAAAATGATTTCAACTAATTCATGGAGATTGAATCACTTCAAAACAGTTTTTATAACATAGGTAAAGAAAAAAACAAATTATTTATAACAATTGAAGAAAAAATAGAAAGGTAAGATTAAATAGAAAATGAAAATGCATTAACAAAATAAACTGTTCATACAGATAAAACTAAGACACTGCAATGTATATTGGACTTAACAGTTAAACCTGAACATCAAGGTGTTTCTTCAGCTGCAGTCAACAGCGTCTTCCAATAGTAATTCTAATGGAGCAATCACTAGAACAGCAGCTGAAGCATCGCCCTGCAGTGAACCTCCATGACTAAAGTATGGCCAATTAAAATTATACATTGCTGCCAAAAAACGGAATTATTTAAACAGAAGTAAACCTTGGAGCAAAAATAATACAAATAATAATAATAATAATAATAAAAACACACCCAGTAGAAGTTAGAGCCTCGTCCATTGCCACGACTTCATCATTACTTAAGCTTGCAATTGCATCTTGAACAACTTTTCCGTCTTTTTTGAACGTTTTTCCCACAATTCCTTTCGCTACAACTGGCTCTACGACATCAACAATTTTAGGTTCGTCCAAGGGTCGATCGACAACTAAGCGTACGTCTGGAATTATTTTCGTTTGGTTAGAATTAGATGATTCAGCTAAAAATTGCATTGAATGAGCATAGTGAAAGAATTTTTTAAGATTTAAACTTTTACATTGGAGAAAAAAACTTCCCAAAGTATTATGCTCATATTTTTAGAGACGATCATTATTTAGCAAAATTTGAAAACAAAATTTTTTTTAACCAATTGTCTTTTCAAAATTTAATGAAGTTGTTTCCTTCATCATAAATAAGACCGAGCTCACAAAAGGATTTGTAAATCATGATCTGGACTTTAATTTCAGATTACAAAACAAGTTGTATGTTGGTAGGAAGATCTTCCCCTTTATCATCTTCATTTGCAACAATTCATAGAATTGATTAAAAAAACCTTGAAAAACAGGTCACTTACTTGATGCTTTAGAATGTTGCGAGAGGTCATAGGCACTCCTGTCTGCACACCCAACACACTCAATCCAGCCGTAGGAGGTGAGGCACTCTGCGTCCCAGCAGTCACAAGCATAATGCGCCATCTCGTTGCTCATGTGCTGCCGGAAACGAAGTCGCTCCGGGTCAATGCCAATCTTCACTAGAAATTGCTGGATTCGGGCCATGTAGTAACCGAGAGTCTCGTTTGCTACTAATTTCTGTGAAAGAAAGATCTTTGTAGACTTTGAACAGAAATTCTTGGAATTTAAGATAATTAATTACATTACATTTTCAGAGTGTAAAACCAATCCCTTAATTAGAGTAAGTTTATAGGTTACCACTAACTATGGATAGATCAAATCAATTGGTGCAATGTTTTATTATGACAAGCAATAGAGTGAACATAAAATGTAAAAAAGATTAAGGTTAACTAATTAGTGAATGAAGGATAAAACTTTACCAAACAATAAATTTCAAACAATTTACAAAGCATTGTTAGGTTAAATGAAAACGGTGTGACCGAAAATTAAAAAACCCCAGATATAAGAAACAGATAATATTCGACAACAACAACTACACAGTAAACAAGGATACCACTCCTCAACAGACCACATACCAAAACCATCAAACAACACTTAAAACACATTCACAAACTACACTAACTCCAGACAGTATAACAAAGTCTTCTACAGACCTGCTCCAGACATACACAACAACGAACAATCACTCCCACACAACATGCGCAGAACACTGGCACAGCTCCGAACAAATAAATCCCCACACCTAAAAGAATACTTACACAAGATAGATCCTGACACTCACCCAACACCTCACACCTGTTTGCATGCCCCAGTGTGCAGATGGACCTGAACCCGGAGGCCCTTTGGACAGACCTGATGGGGGCATCGCGATGGTATAGGACCTGGTTGGGTGGGGGTGGATCTTTCAACATGAGAGCTCCACCCTCTATGTCGAGGATGGAGTGGGGTCGACAACAACTTAAAAATAACGTATTCAAGTTAAAATTGATGCAAAACATTCTGAAATTTTCTGATATATTCAACTTTTTTAAGAACAGTTTCAACTATACATCAATACATAGACAACCAAAATCTACAGAAACAAAGCTTCACATTCAACATAACCAAACAATATATCACTGTTGTCAACATTGGGGTCGCTAGAACTAAGATGTCGTAAAAAAAGATCACAAGTGGAGAAGAGTAAAAAAGGTCTTGCAGCAACTACATACATTTTTTATTAATTTTACTTAACCTATTTTTTGCTCGAAAACTGAGAAAAACTGAGAAAAAATTAAAAAAAGCATGCAGGTTATATCCTAGTTTAAGGAATTATTTCAAATTATAAATAAAAAGATGCATAGAAATAAAACAGTAAAGTTTGGTAATTCAATTTTTAAAATTTTAGATAAATACTAAAAATCTACAAAGTTTAACCAAAAAGTGTTTTGCTTTCTATGTTAAATGAAAATGTGAAGGTTAGCTAAGGTCAAGATAAAAACTATGAAAACATAAGAGTTTCATATACTAAAAATCCATTTGCTATATGAACTCAAGAAGGAAGAACATTTCAATTTTCAAGTAAGAAAATTTGTGACCAAATTTACCACTGCAGCTAAAGATTGATAAACCTCATTTTAAAGCAGCAGTTACACAAATTGTGACATTGTCAACCAAAAATGCCAATTAAAAAACAAATTTGAAATGTAACAAAATGAAACGATATAACGAAAAATAAAATGCCTATAGATTCAAGTCAAGTATTGCTGCAAGCAACTTTTCAATTGTCACTTAAAACCAATTTTTCAAATATAGCAAAACACTTCTTGGTTTAACTAAAGAACTACCAACAAAATCATCGAGAGCTAAACAAAAAGTGCAGTTCATCAACAAAATCTAAAGAAATGCACACCTTATGATTTTGAGTGAGCTTTTCAATGGAGGATTTTTCACCATCGAAAAGACTCATTTCTTGGGTGCTGAAGCTTTGCATATGATTGAACCACCTGAAGGCATGTCTCAATCTATCTGAAGGAGGATTTTTACACAAGACATTGTGAACACAAACATCAGCCTGCGAGGGAGAGTGTCCGACCAAATAGCTACGATTGCTTAGGTGGTGATCGAGAGCTTCCATCTCATGTTCTTTCTTTAAGAGACCGAGTGCCCCAAGCCCTGGCTAGGAGAGATTATTGTATAGATATGCAGCTTCTAGTCAACATCAATGCAATGTCAAACTAATTTTATTTACAGATTTCTACCGAAGGCAGTGGTCCACAATTTCGATAATGGATGTTTATTGCATTGGAAAAGAATAACTAATAGCATGGTTGACAAAACATACATTAATGGAGGTTTTTTAAATCAAACTATGAAGAAATCTGATCAACCTTTGTATCAATGAGAATTAACATGTTAGTAGACAAACCATTTGTCTATCAATGAGAATAATATTGAAAACTTGATAGTGATTGTCATATTCAATAACTATGTATAACTGCAAAATTAATTAATATTTAATTATTTAATTATCCTAATTATTTAATATAACGAACCAAGGCAATACAAATTTTATCCGTGCAGACATCACTATATAGGTAACTGTATGAAAAAGATCCAGATTATGAAAGGCTGTGAACCAAAAATGTAAATAAATATGGGAAGATGCTCTTAATAAAAATTGTCATCAGAAGGTATGATTACCAACACAAATGGATAAAACAACCCACATTTATCTATTTGAACAAAACCATCTTCTGCCAACACTTACAAAAAAAAAATTCTTTCACACTTGAAACAAAATAAGCTTTCCCACATGAAAACAACATAACTTTTGAAACATTTTATTCGTGTTAACAAAACCAAAATCAAATTTGAAGTGAACCTTTTTAGCCCTCAACCTTTTTATAATTTGAAAATTGTATCATGTAAGAAATTACTTTATTTATTTTACATCCTCATTGATAATGTTTTCATAGAACAAAAGAGCTTTTGATTCAAAATCATTAAATGAAAACCAGACAAACTAATAAGAACTATTTTAAGCCTTTTTTAATATTCAACAACATATTTCAATTATATTTCTAAATAACAGATAGAATAATTTACATTATTTTCAGTCAACTATAGCCGTGATTCTAATCCTAACAGTTTGCAAACAGTTCGTAAATTTTGAAAATTTATGATGTCATAGGTGT